>WJSG01007919.1:0-15396 GCA_016618145.1 Sanghuangporus lonicericola | reverse complement strand
GCAAGGACGAGGACGAGGAGCTGCGCGCCCGCCTGGAGGCCATGGGCATGCACGTCGGTGCAAACATGGCTGAACGGTATGTGTCTCTTCCTCTATGTGTACCATTTACCGACACGCCGTACAAGCCTGTGCCATGACCGCGGCCTCTTCTCGGACACCCTCGACGCCATCAAGTTCATCTGCAAGGACCTCTGGAGCGCGTGCTGGGAGAAGCAGGTCGATAACCTCAGAACGAATCACAGAGTATGTCGCCTGTACCCCGACTCCGTGCCGTCTCTTATCCAGCGTCAGGGCGTATATGTCCTCCAGGACAATGCGTTCAAGCCGCTGACCCGGATATCCGGATGGGAAGGCCGAGCAGAGTCTCTTCGCAGGGCGAAAGTGGTACGCTGTTATGACCGCCATCCGCGGGCGGAGACTGACATGTTTGCGGGCAGTATGCAGCAATGCCTGCGGGGATCATTCGTGGTGCGCTCATCAGACTTGGATTCCAAGCAACCGTCACGCCCGAGATCACGACCCTCCCTCAGTGTAAGTCAATGACTACAGTGGCAACGTCTGCCGGCTCACTATCGAGCAGGTACATTCCAAGTCAAGCTGCCCAGAGGGTCATAGATCGATAATGTCTTGGAGACCAGACAAAGAGACACCGGGTGAGGAAGCCTACAACGCGCTAAAGTCCCGTAGATGGTACAGCAACACGCGACCCCGGTTGTTCCCTACCGCCACATACTCGCTCCCTGCTGAAAAGTCCACACTCGTGACGTGGCCTAGCGGCGTGCTCGATGTGGGCCAGTTGGAGAAAGCGGTGAGGGAGGGCAGATGGATCTGGGAAGCGTAGAGGTCAGTATGGACTACCAGGGAGCAGGATGGAGCAGCTACGCACCAAGCGCATTTGATCCTTCTTCACGTTGCTCGCAATAGCAAGCAATTGAGAGTCGTGGTTGAATCGTAACGAGGTGATGGAGGTAGTCAGGTTGCCAAGAGCTTTCAAGGCTTTCGGCTTCCCGTCATGGTTGGATCCCACTGCGTCCGAACCGTACACGTTCACGAGGCCGATTTTCGACCTTTGCAAGGGTTCGATCAGCTTGACTATCTGAGGAATGAGAGCACTTACCCGATGGCAAGGTGCTTCCCTTGCCTGTCGCCCGCCAATATTTGACTGCCATACCCGCCCTCGTCCTTCCACCGTCGGACGCATCGGCGTTGGCCTACATCCCACACATATATCTCCGAGTCCTCACCAAGCGTCATGAGCTCATCTCCTGCCCACCAGAGCGACTTGGCGCCAGAGTTCATCTTGACGCTCCCTACGACCTGGCCGCCTCCTGCCCGCCAGTCGACTAGGTGTACTTGGCCTCGGCGGCCAGCGACGGCGAGGACGGAACCGGTCTGATCAAACTGGCAGATTTCCATACTGCCATCCTGGGCAGCTTGAGGCGTGTTCGCGAAGGTGGTGCCCCACAGACCGCGAGGGGAGCGTTGTGTGGTGCCTGTTTGCAGGTCATATGTGTAGTAGAAGGGGCGTGGACCGGTGAGAAGGACAGATGTTCCGCTGGGATGGAAGGTGGCATTCGTGAATGGTAGGGAGGGGACGTGAAGTGTTTGCAGGTGAGGATTAGTATGTCCGTCGACCTGGGGAGAATCAGCGTCACAGACGAACAAGGAAGAGGGGATTGCGTACATTAAAGAGTCTTAAACGTCTGTCGCCGCTCGCGACGAGGAGGATGGGTACTTGGGGTGATGGATGGAACTGCACGACCTTAACCTCACCTTCGGCTTTAGCGGAGAGGTTTGCGTCGCGTAGTCGTTCAATGGAAAGGGATCCCTGAGCAAGGACCTTGGCACGTCGCTGTGCGATGACAGAGCCTGTTCCCGCAAGAAGGCTGTCTAGTCCGACCGCGTCCTCTTCGTCCTCCTCGTCCGCCTCGGAGTCGGTGGACGTCCGTGGACGCTTCCCTGCGGCTGTCCCGCGGACCCAACTGCGAGCGTTGGTAGCCCACTCGGGCGTGGGGTTGATCTTCTCGAACTGCCGGCGGAGACGACGTTCGTAGTCGCGGCCGTCTACGGTGTCCTCGAGGAGCTCATCGCGGAGTTTGCGTCGTCGCTTGTCGGTGGCGAGGGAGACCTCGAGGTGTGCGTCGTCGGAGTCTGTCCACGCGGAGGGCTTGGCTTCGACGTAGTCGGAGACCTTTTGTTTCTTGTGCGGGGGAGTGTCCATGGTGCGAAGAGAGGCAGCGTGCGCGCTGAAATTTCCGGGTGGCAGTCGGCTCGCGGCCCGGGCAGCCGGAGATGAACATGGCGGCGGCGGGTCTCTCTCCTCTCTTGTGAGTAGACTGTGAGGCTCGGATGGCGACGACACGACGGTTGCTTGTGCTGCTCACTCTCTTCGTGTCTGGTGTTCTCCTCTATCTCTCTGCTTCTCGTGGCCCCGTGACCAGTCTGCGCATCCAACCCGACGCTGTCCAGGATGCTTTGTTCGAGCTCGACGAGGCCAGCCCTACCCTCGGTGTCTTCTCGCAGGTCTTCGTGGTCTCTCGCCCTACCCGCCTCGACCGGCGTGCGACCATGCAACAGCTACGCGCCGCCCTCAGTCTGGACTGGACCTACGTTGACGCCATCTCCTCTGAAGACCCTCTTGTGGATCAAGTCGCCGACTGCCTCAGATTGTCTCGGAAGAACAACCACCTTCGGACGTTCGACTGGCCTCCTCGCTCCGATGTCGACCAGGTCGTCCGCTCGCTACCTCTGCCCCCTTTGGACGCTTCCGTACCCTGGTTATCCGCCACTGCCGCAACATCATGTCGCTATCCTGTGCCTCCGCCCCTCAATGCATCTGCTCACGCGCCTGGTCTTGCCGACGACTCCTCACAGTCTGCCGGTCCATCCGCCGACCTTCAGTCTCGGGCGATCTCTCCATCGTCGCTTCCTCTGACGTGCGCCGTGCAAGACCGCACGCATGGCGTCAAGTACAAGCCGTCGTTGCTCTCCTACATGCTGCTCACGCCCGCAAAGTTCGCCTGCTGGTACTCGCATCTCGACGCTATCCAACGCGTCGCCGCGTACGACGACTCTCTGGCCGATTCCGATGCCGGCGGACCTCGTGGCGCTGCGCTCATCCTAGAAGACGACGTCGACATGGAGCGGGACGTTCGAGGGAGGCTGCGCGAGGTCTGGAGTGTATTACCGGATGACTGGGATATCGTCTTCCTGGGTGAGTGTTGCGCTGGCTCCCAGACCGCCGTCCTCTCATGACCCCCAGGGCACTGCTGGTCGAACGAGGCTCGCTATCCGGCACTCCGTGCGAGAGGCGGGAAGGCCTCTGGGCTGTACCCGAAGATGTCCGTGCACCCGTCGTTTGCCCCCAAGTGCACGCACGCGTACGCCGTGAGCCCCGCGGGCGCGAGGCGCATCCTGCTGCACCTGCTGCACCCGCCGTTCGCGTACTCGAGGGCGCTCGACCAGGCGTTCGCGTGGCTCGTCCAGACCGGCAGACTGAGGGCGTTCTCGGTCGTGCCCAGCTTGGTGGTCCAGCACAAACTTACCGGCAGCGATATCGACGGTGGGGAGAATGGACTGGGGAGCGGATGGAAGGATCGGTTGGAGCATGGGGTCTTCCATGTGTGACTGCATACAAGTATGAATCTCTTCCAAAAGTATCGTATTCTCACCTCTGTATGAATGACAGGCTGGCAGGGCGGGCGTGATCGAAGCCTCCGTGAATCGTTTTATGGATAAAATAGTTGCACGACCATGGCCACGCCGACCACGACCACGACGACGCGTCCCCGACTCGTCTTTGCTCGTCGCTCGACGCCATGGCTCCTGCTGAGGACAAGGTTTACGTGTCGCCGCCGCCGCGCAGTCCCGTGGACCCTGCCGTTCTCCCGCCTCCAGCTCAAGCTCAGTGAGCCACAGCAGAAGCTCTATGACGAAGTCTTGGCACACTTTGCGAAGGTAGGGTATGAGCTGCCGGTGCTTTGACGGAAGAGGAAGTGTTCTAGTTGGTACGTTCGGAGTACAAGACAGGGTATGGGCTAACGCGTCCAAAAGAGCTGCGAGTGTCTCTTCAGGTGCGTTGCTTTAAGTGGAGGATAGGTCATGGTAGCATGTCCCGTCCACGTTCATCCGTGCGGTCAAGTGCGCAAGCCGCAATTCAGCGTCTTAAGGGCACGCTAAGTGGAGGGTGCTGTCCGGCGACTTAACTCTGATTATCTGACCCCGCATGTAGGACACTGGCACTCATGGTGAGCATCGCCGATAGGGCGAAGAATACCGACCGCTCAGACCGCCGTCTAGGTGCTGAACATCCTGCAGACACGCTGCCCTCTGTCAGGCGCGAGCGTGCGCCGAAACAAGCCTGGTGAATGTGCCCTTCCTCCTGAACGCGTTCTTTAAGATGATCGCGCCCTTCGTCGACCCGCTCACGCGCCTCAAGTTACGCTTCAACCCGGACTGCATCGTCGAGGGCCTCTTTACACCCTACCGGCTAGTGGAAGGGGACCGCGAACTTCGAGTACGTGCACGAGAAGCACTGGGGCGCGCTCGTGCGCATGTCTGCCGAGCGCAGGGAGCGGCTCTGGGAGTAATGGCGCAAACATGGGGCCAAGGTCAGCGTGCGGAAGTGGGAATGAAAGTGCGATGTTGCGCTGCGTAACATGGCGAAGCCTGCAGGCGAGACAGCACCGGTGACTGAAGTCAAGCCTGGACCGAGACTGAGGTGGCGAATGGGACGGCAGCTCCGCTTTGAACCACAGTCTGACTGCATACGACCAACATTTCACTGGGTACATGAGTTGTTACGAGCTATAGAGACTGCGTTGAGCCTTCTTAACTTGCTCGCACATGCAATGGTTTTCCATATTGATCCGTCATAATATGTCCTGAATTTTTGTCCCTGCGAAGTGAGAGTAAAACGAGGTGAACGTCGCACAAGGCCTGCAGCTGATACTATCGACGCGAGTTGAGCTAACTCAGCCGACTTTCAGACGCAGACTGCCCTTGGAGCCGCCTCCTCCAAGGTCCTTCCACCATTTCTCCTTGGTTTTGCTCTTCGACTTCACCTTGTCCCGCTCCTGTGACCCCTTGACCGACGCACCGGAGCGCTTCAGTATGGTCGACAGCCCACTGGACACGCCGCGTCTTCCGCCACCGGGGAAGGCATCCTTAGATTTTGCTTTGCCTTTGTCCTTCGTGCGCGAAGACGAATCTACGGTTGCTTGCGATGCGTCCGCGCCGCCGTCTCTGTCTTCCCCTTCGCAATCGGATGGAGGGTCGTTCACAGACTCGGAGATCGACGCAGAACGTGGACGTTTCTTAGATGTAGAGGACGATGGCATAGGGCGAGCATTCTTCTCCCAGGTCTTGCGGTGGAGACGGAAGAGCGCCATCGTTGCGCGCGCATCGGTCACCTACGAAATTTCGACGATGCGTTACAGTTCAGGCTGCCCAGCGACGGACAGAGACGCATGAAGACGTACCGAAGAGTGCTCGCCACCCTGAATTGTTAATCCCAGTTCTTGCTTCACCAGATGGCGCAAAGCAGGGCGACGTCCGCGAGAGACTTGGTGCTTGTGTGCAAGGATCTGGGTATCGCGTGTCTGCGGGCGGGGATGGGAGAGTAGGAGTGCCTTCAAGTCGTTGTGAACAGCGTGTCCGACCAGTATTCGATCTCTGAGCAGATCGGCGACCTCCTTTTGAACCTCTTGGAATGGTCTCGCTGCATCCTCGATGGGGACGATGTTAAGGAGGGTGCGGTGGAGGCGAACCAGCGAACGCACCGTGTACCATGTCCGAGGGCCGTATTCCCGAGAACTCTGTGCGGTAGTCGACCACGCGTTCGCGCGGTCGGACTATGGCGTCTAGAATGGTGTGGCCGTGATAGTTGACGAGCGAGACGCGAGCAAGCACGGACTCGGACCCTTCAAGACCCACACCAACCATCTCGCAGTCGAGAGCAAGGTATTTGCCAGGTCTGTAGCGAGCGGCGGAGCGAAACAAAGGAGAGAGAACGGCAGGATGACGACGTTATAGATAGATAGATGTATGGAAGGACACTGGACGTACTGCTTCTGATGAGGCGTATGCTCAACCTCGCCGAACACCATCCTCCGCAACTGCGCGAGCGACTCTCCGTTCTTGACCTCCGGGCCATCGAGTATCGTCGACATCTCTCCAGCTGATTCTCCTCGTGGGAATGACTGAGTGTCTATCGACGGGCGTGGCGTGTCTGGCTCAGAGGAAGTGCGAGTTTCAGATGTGTTGTACAATTTGCGCCGCTTGCGCGCAGCAAACGCGCTGACCGAGGCCGGACGCTTTGGTGCGATCTTCTGTGTACCACGGAAATCAGAATCACGCAAGGGAGCGAATGAACGCAACATACAGACAACGGACCTTCTGGAGTGCGAGCCAATTTGCCGAGGGAGAGGTTGTACTGGACTGGTCTTTGAGCCCCATTATGTCTGTTTTGACGAGTATTCGTTGCGTGCAGTGCGGTCTCAGCTATACGGTGAGGTAGAGCCTGGCGTAAGGAGCACCAAAGCCGAGCCGCAAATGAAGCTGGTAGTCAATAAAGGCCAGGGCGAGAAAAGCTGAAGCGCTCACAGTACGGTGGCGAGGGGTGCGCCGGGAGAAGCCGAGACCGTGGGAGGAGGTCCTTGTTGCACTTTTGGTGATCCATCTGTACAAGCCCTGCAAAGGTTCAAGGAGTGTATGATCATGAGTGGTCTTCAAAAGTGCAGTTTCATGATTCCAATGACTCATGAGGGCAGTAAGTAGATGTCGAAGGCCACAAACCTTGGCCCGTCTCCTTCAGGCTCCGCCAATGTCGGCGCCAATAGCCCACGGGCATCTGATTGCCATTTCCGGTGTGGTGCGCTCGAAATGTTGACATGTTCCATTCTCCAGAGGCAGAAGGTGAGCAAGGTTAATGTGTGTTGTCTTGTGTTTCTGTAATTTTGTGGTTGTGTGAATTATCTGCGAGCAATTCACACCCCACATTGTCAAGAAAACATGTGGAAAACATACTATATTTGGTATTTTCCCATGGGGGAGGGGGGGAGGGGGATGCTGAGAAGGTCCTTACTGCACTTTTGGTACCATACCCCCGGTTGAGCATTCTTTAGATGCACCCCTCATGGTGTGAGAATTGATGAGCACCAACTGACTATGGGGGCCCTGCAAAGCTATTGAGCTCTCTGGATGCTCAAGAGAGCACCTGCATAGCTAGACTTCCATAACACTTATAAGAGGTGCAACTCGATTGTATTGACAAGTCAGTATAAAAAGGGTAGCACAACATCATTGAGGTCTTTCCCAAGTCATCAGAACAGTAGAAGGTAAGATTGTGCTACTCCATTTTGTAGTCGAGTGTGTGCAGACTTGGTGCTAAGCTGTGCTTGCCAGTCCACAGAGTCTTTGCAAGCCTGCTCTAAACAGCGCATGTGATGAACTTGGTGCACTGACTTCTGCACGGGGAACTTGTCAACGTCTCTACTACTAGACTCTCTCCTCCTTCCTCCTGCTACCTCAAGTTCCATGCAAGACTCTCAGCAAGCAGAGTGGTTATTGCAAGATTCATGGCACCAATATATCCTCAAGAAGCATCATATAGCAATTTTGATCTTGGCTGCCACCTTGTCTGTAAGTCGCTGTCCTCACAGTTTCTTTGTCTCTCTGCTCTCCTCTTCTCTTGCCGGACACTGTCAGCATGCAAGCTATCTGGTCAAGACATTATCTGGTGTACAAGCAGTCCCATGCTAGTCTTTGGGGGCTCTGTGAGACGTGTTCACTCATCGTTGTTATGCAGTGCAACTTTTGATCTACCCTGCCTACCACCTGCCCGCTGCTCGCTCATCCTGCCTACCTCTTGCTCACTCTGCCCACTGCTTGTCACCCTTTCACTTGCCCTGGCAGGGCAAGCAAGAGGCAGCCAATGAGAGGCAGGCCACCTCTCACTCACTCTGCCTGCTGCTCATCATGTCTGGCTCACCCTGCCCATCTTTTGCTGGCTGCCTCTTGCTCACTCTGCCTGCCTCTCACTCACCCTGCCCACCACTCATCTGAACCTCATGCCATTCTCCCACCCTGTTCATCACTCACTTGTACCTCCCATCACTTGCTCAATTTGTCCCCTCTGCCTTCCACTCAGTTGCTGGTCTGCCCGCTGCAAGTTTGTCCTGCCCACTGCAAGTTTGTTCTGCCTGCTGCAAGCTTGTACTGCCCATCACTTGCTCACTTTGCCTGTCACTACATACCTGCCTGCCTGCCCTGCCTTGCTTTAGCTTTGTTGCCTGTCCAAGTCCTTTGTGGCTGACAGCTTTGACCCATATGGTAGTGTACTTGTACTATGTATATCGTAGTATTATTGGCGATATACCATTTTGGGACTATCATCTGTGCGTGTACAGTGTGCATTGCCTCATATATGAAGAATATGAAATAATATGAGAAGCTATCACAGTGCTATAGAGTACTAGAGAGACTATGCACAGGGCTATCAACTGCTATGTAAAAGGGGAATATACTATCAGCCTAACAGGACTAGCTAGACATGATAGGTCTAGCTGGACATGTATTTTCTTCCTGATGTGCCTTAATGGTTAGCGAGGAGTTGCTGAGGATATTGGAGAGGTGGTACTGGGTTTCTAGATCAAATACTACATGTGCGCACCATGTATACCCAAAGGGACTTGTAAAGCACTCAAAAAGTTTGCAATAGACGTTACTGCTGGTGTGATTGACCATAAGCTGCAGAGTATCACACATCTCTTCCGGTCTCCAAAGGACAGGTTGATTCAGTGTCTGAGAGTGCAGTCACAAGCTTTGACTTTGCGGAATGGTCACAACTAGTGCTAAGTATTCTGCTGGACTTGCATCTTCACTTGAAGGCCATGTCTACAACTTTTGGCAGTAAGTAAAAGCACTTTATGAGCACTGTGTCATTGACCGGGGTGGTTTAGCCCCTGGGTCGATAACACATTACTAAGACCTGCAGACTGGTTTTACAAATGGCTTGAGGTTCCCTCTAGGTTACTAGGCCTTTGTCAGAATTTTCTCACCCCCATTATGAGGGACACCCTTTCAGATCCTACTAGGGATCGAGTTACTCACGTACTAAGCCACCGCGAATTACTCTTTGAAAGCACCTTGCGCTCCTTGGTATTCCGAGGAGCATGCCTGTTTGAGTGTCATGAAATTCTCAACCTAACAAGTTTTTTACCGGACTTGCTTAGGCTTGGACTTGGAGGCTTGTCGGCTCTTAGCAGTCGGCTCCTCTCAAATGCATTAGCTTGGTTCCTTGCGGATCGGCTCACAGTGTGATAATTGGCCTTGGAAGTGTCTTCAGATTCCCCAAAGTTACCTTAAGCAGATCTACCAGGGCCCTGGAATTGCCGAATATAGGCAGTTTGTGAGTTAGCCAATGGGTCTTTGTGTCCTATCAAACTGGAGGTTTGAATCTTGCAATGTTCTGGAGAAGTTGTGTGTTGGATGAAAACAATGCTGATTTCACATAACTATTGCATCCATTTATCAAGTATGTCAAAAATGAAGGCCAATATTGTAAGTCATTCCTTGCCCATGGCTAAGGTATATCGAGCATTATTCCCAACCAGAGAAGAATTGGATGAAATCCTGGCATTCATGTATACTTATTGGACCAATTGTACCAACTCAAAAGAAATTTTAGTGAACACCCTTGCTGGTACAAATTGTATGAAATCTGAGTGAATACCCAGAACATAAGCCTCCTATGGTTATTGTGAATTTCACACAAAGCATGGATAGTAACAAGGATCCTGGATCTACTGCAGTCAATGATAGGAGGAGGATGAGGATACTGGGCAAGGTGCCCTTCCATTCGTGGTTCATGAATTCACTGGCATTGACTTGGATCATATGGTGCAAACATTATCTCTATAAGGGCAGTGGAATATTTCAAGAGCAAAGGTAAGGTACAGGGTATTGCACAGGCTGTGCAATCTGATAATATCTATCACAATCCTCAGCTGTATCTAAAACATATTCCCTTGATTGTTTCTATATGGACTAGGAGATTGAACATTATTTAGGGAGCCAAGGGATTGAGAAAGAGAGAGAGAGAGAGATCAAGAGAGGGAGCGTTATGACCATATTCAAAGTTATCGGTAACGGACTTGTACTTTTACTCTCACACAACAAGTTTGTCTTATTGTATCACTAGTTAGGCAAGTCTCCAGAAGTTTCTAGTATATTCTAGTTCATTCTCGTTGTTGTTACTTCGGAAGAGTACGGACATGAGTAGTACTTACCAGAAGCTTCTCTACAAGTACTGGAACATTCTTCCGCAGTCTCACAACTTGTATATAAGGGGCGATGTCTCAGAGCAACCCCCAGTTTTCAGTTTCTGAATACACCAAGCTCTCAGCTTGATCTCTCGCTTTCACCCGATCTTACTAGTGTTCGAATTCGATAAAGTGAACGGGGACTAGTAGGAGTCCAACACAGGCTGTATACTAGGGTGTGCCTCGGAGTAGGCAATCAGGACTAGTATCTTGCAGGCAGTTGGGCAGAACTACCTTTCGGTTGAAGGTCACACTCGAAAGTGTAACAGGGAGAGAGCAAGTGAGAGAAAGAGTGGCCAAACATGGACCTATGGAAGCAAATATTGAGTAAATGATGCCCATTGCGAAACATACATAGCAGTCCTCAATAAGTTGAGATAACACATGGGCCTAACCAGACCATCTATCTGTGTGTCATCCCCAGAGCTTGCATCTTGTAAGTGTCTTGTACTTGACTGTTTGTGGTTGTCATTGCTGAAAGGCCAGCCTTCACTGTGGCAATGATGCGACATGTCCACATAACAAGTTGTTTGCACGGTCACCTGACTCCTGGCTCTGCACGTATATACAAGGGTGAGTGCGCATCTCTACCACACCATCTGTTCGTGACCAATATTGTGTATGAAGCCCTTGGAGCTACTGCGTAGTGCACCCTCAAGTATGTCATCCAAGGGGGGAGGGGAAGGCAGGAATAATGTTGTTATAGCAGAAAGCGAGGAACTGTGGTATGTAGAGGGAGTGCAGACAGCAATAAGATATCCCATAAGGCTTAGGTTACTCCAGCAGAAGCATTAATGGGGTGCAAATTTTGTGCTCAGATAGGACCAATACCTATCAGTGTCCTCCCTAGTCCCCCATGTCACATGTGAGGCCATACAATGTCCCAGGTTGTCCATGTTGAGCTAATGGCTGAGAGGTTATATGCACAGTATATACAGCAGATATGTGTAAAGTGATGCAAGCTGATGATAGTAAGTAATGTGCAATAGTCTAGATAAATTGTGTGATATAAGCCCAAGTTAATGTGGCAATGCATGATATTGATGTGCGTGCTTGGGTATTAAATGTACAGAAAAGCCGACATAGGGCATCAGAGGTCCCATCTATCAACCCTGCTTCCTAGTGACTGATGGTGTATATAATACACCCACTGTGTCTCCCACCTCTCTCAGAACAGCCTGCAAGGCACAGCAAGCATAGCACAAATATACAGGGAAGAGAAGAACTATAATGGAGGGTCTATACTGGACTACAATCTGGAGGTGCATCCCAAAAGGTGAGTTACACACACCATTGAGATAACCTCGGAGTGATACATAGTTCCTATTTTCGATGCATGCTCATGGGATATTATATTGTCAATGCTTGTACAATGCTGATTCTTCTTGTGTATACTGTGCTTTGCTGCACTGGTATGTGCAGAGTGTCCACCGTGGTCCCACTTTTATGCTGGACAGATATTGGGCGGCCACGACATTTTGATAAATGGACCTTTATAATGCAATCTAATTTTTAACCCTGAAAATCAGCATCTTCTCTATGCAACTGAAGCCTTATAGTTTTAGAGGAACTTCACCAATCTACAAGCCATTAGCCAAACTATCTGCAGGAAGCTTACTATGCTGCAGCTCATCTATGCACTCTACACAAATATCATTGCAATGAGGGAAGAGTTGGTAGTAACAAAATCACTACTACATTTTTGCTCCATCTATGTTACTGAAGTGTCAGGAACTATTAAATTGCAATCAGATGCCACAGTATGAACTCTGCAACAATGTGACTTGGGGGACTCTTTGGAATACTATCTCTATGGGACTTTTTATCATTGGTCTACATCTGAATTTTTTCTTCCCTGCTCACAGAAGACCTGTTAGAGAGTAGGCCATTTTTGGCAGAGACAATTAATTAGGAATTGGAAGTCTCTGTACTTGATCATATACATTGGGGAACCTCTGTACTCAATTGATATAATATGATACTTGCAATCTAGCATGCAACACAGGGAGAATTCCTCCTGCTTTGTTCAGCTTTATGATAGTAGTCAGAGTCTAGTATATATTACCACCTTTATGTCATACTTGTCCATAGTCTGTAACTTCCTTGGTGGAAGATTCACAACATTGCCGACGACCATAGTAGACCACCTGATCCTTATACTTGGCACCATCATGAAATCATACACCTTCAGCTTTGTTAATGAACCTACCTGCAGACAAAATGCTTCTCTCCAAAATTATCTGCATAATAGACAATACCACAGACCCGGTACATCTAATCAATGTCTTGAATACAATTTGATCATTAACTATACCTTTGACATTATAAGTTAGCAATCTGCCAAAGTAAGGGGCAGATTCATATGCAGCACACATCTACATGGCCCTTTGGCACTTGAAACAGTTTTTATGGGCTTTCTGAGTCTTCAGAGCAATGATCTATTGACTGATTGACTTGCCTTGATGGTTTTCCAGTGTACCAAGATTATTTTTCCATAGGCTCTGCTCACAGGTCTAAATAACCGCATTGCCTAGGACTGGATCACCTTCATGACCACATGCCCTGCACAAGTAGGACTTCTTTAGGGCTGGCTTTTCAGCAGCAAAGAGGTTTCTAGTAATGGAATATAGATCTGTATATGTCCTTCCATTCAGTCCTAACTATGCAACCCAGGATACTGTAGAGATTCGACCATAGCGGCACGTCACACATCACAAGCCGGTCGATGCACCGCTATATGGCCTGTATGTCACACGTCACAAGGGGTCCTGCCGCTAGCGGCGGGCCAGAGTATGGCATTTTCAGGCAGTTAGATGCCCAAATCCGGAAGTTTTTACCACGTACAGTGGCAGTGTCACAGGTCACCGAAACCCTTGCCGCTATGTCGGACCCTACGGGTCCGTGTCACACCCCAGACCCCCACCGCTACAGTCAAATCTCTACAGTATTCCGGATATAATCACAAACCTGCTAGAGGATAGCAGTGGGCTTTGTAGCCAATACTTGAGTGTTTCCCACTCCAGCTTGTCCAAGAAGTTCACTGGTGTCATAGACATGTGACTCAGGTGCGGTGGCGGCAAAGCTAATCTATTGGGCTCTATGCAAACAGAAGGCCCTCAGAAAGCTGGGTATGAAATGACTGAGCTCTGAGTGCCCACCCTTGAACTTGCTCACCGTCTCTGTTATATACATAGGTGGTAGTACTGCAAATAACACAGACAGCAATGGAACCATGAACCGCGCCCTGACATACTATCTGGCTGTCAAAGAACACATTGTCCTCTCATCAGATGATCTTCAAGTTGGATGCGAGGGGCATGTCACCCATCTCACAGGACAGTCAGTATATTTCTGTGCCCTCTATGCTGTGAGATGATCATTAATCTTGTCCCGTGTTCATCGCATTCTAGGGCCTTCCTGTTTGGGTTAGGTTGTGCGCCCAATCCCGACCCCGAAGACTTATATTTGGAAGCTCGGAACTTCCGGTTGCACTATGTTCTGGATAAGGATGTTAAGACCGTGCGTGCCGGGACAGAGTCCGATGGAAGTCCGAACGGAGCTATGGAGTTACAAAGTCCGGAACGAGACGTGCGGGGGTGAAGACTCAAAGCTATTGATCAACACCTTGAGGATCCACGAAGGTCTTCAATTTAGGACAGACAAGAGAACGGGGTTTATACCGGAGCAAGCAACGAGTGAGGAGATAAGCAAGAGATAATACCAAGCAAGAGAGAAGTCAAGCCAGAGAGTAGAAGTCAAGCCAGAGATAAGAAGTCAAGCAGAGTCAGAGTTGAAGGTCGGAGGTCGGAGGTCGGAGGTCGGAGGTCGGAGGTTAGAAGTCCGGTCGGAAGGATCGGACATTGAGTGAGAGCGAACAGAATAGATTAAGCTCAGAGTCGTAACATGAAGTGTAATGAGATATCAGAACTGAAGTCTAAGTGTGGCTACCAGGAGGCTTATATAGTAAAGTCCGAAAGTCCGGAGAGGAGTAGCCAAGACATAAGTAAAGGAGGTACGGAGCCAGAGTCAGGCGGAAGCAGATGAGCGGCCAATACAATGTATAGTAGGATCAAATGAAGGGCGGATACAATTGAAGATGGTCGAATAAACGGAAGCAGGCGGAGTCTGATCACGGAGGCGGATGCAAGCGGAATCAGATGGTCCGGGGTCCGGGTCAAGTAAGAAGGCGATAAGGGGTGAAGTGATCGATGATAGTAACACATGTAAGAACGAACCGGCATTGCGGAGTCCGGAGTGGGTTCGGACCGGAGTTGGTGACTTGTGGGCATGGAATGTAACAAAGGACCCATACGTCGCTGAGCATATCAAAGAAGCACAGCAAGAGCTCGAGAAGGCCGCTGACCCATCTCCTTTGGATGATGCCACCGCTGACAAGTCTGCGGACGATGACAATGACCTCGAGGACTTCGTGGGTGATGATGAGTCGGAGCTGATTCCTGGCGCCGCTCAAGAGACTCCTGCTGCCGTGAAGCGCAAGAAGGTGTTCACAGTAGTAGATAAGGTTAGCCGCTTCTGTTCTGAATTTGATGAGTCCCTGCATCATTCTCATTACATCTCTTTCTAGCTTCATACAATCATTGTGGACATTCTCCGCTCGGAGAAGCGATGGAAGTATATGCGCGAACTCATTTCGCGCGCTGTGTGACAAGCAGTATCACCATCTTGTTCCGGTGCGCAGCATGCCCGTCCACTGGAACACAACCTACGCAGAAGTCATCAGAGATTGAAACTGCAACCGGTGAGTTGCAACATCGAGCCTAACAATCACTATGACGGTAGTCCACAAGTCTGGCACTGATCTGATCTTTGACAGGCCATTGATGCATGGGTCGAGCGGCTTGACAAGGGCCTGACTGGGCAGAAGAAAGCAGCTCCGGCCCAGAAGAAAAACAAGCTCACATTGACTCCACAAGATTGGGAGATGCTTGAGTCCATCCATGAGGTTCTCAATGTATTGCTGCTGTATTTGTTGTCCATGCACCCCCCTGATTACGTGATGTTCATGATGTGGCAGGAGCTTAACAGTGTCACAGAGCAGCTGTCTCGTGCGACT
>WJSG01007901.1:0-16252 GCA_016618145.1 Sanghuangporus lonicericola | reverse complement strand
GTGGCATGCCCATAATCAGCCAATATGGGCGCCTGCACGCGCGTCTCTGCTCGCGCCCCCTGCCATTTGGCAAGTTTGCTGCATCAGTTCTTCTCCTCCTCCTCCTGTCCGCCCCCCGTCTCTCCCAGATACCCCGCTGTTACTAGGCTACAATTTTCTAATTCTCTCTGGGGTGTTCCTCCTCGCGCGCGGAAGCAACACTTCTGGCATATCCGCGGCACGCTTGGTCACGGAGCTAACGCGTCGGAACCCACACAGAACGGGAAACATACCTGTCCACCGTACGTGTCCATTCTGCGGTCTTTCTCCGCCCTCTCGTCGCCATGGCCTACTATACGCTCAATCGTGCCCTCAGGATACACTTGCTGCCCACCATGCAGCCACGGAGCAAGCACCCGCTCAAGCGCATCCCCACATGGGTAGCGCTCTCCGTCGGGATTATGATTGGCCTCTTCGTATCGAAGATGTTCTCCGCGGTGAGTTCTCAGTCAATGCATGCATCTTCGTCTACACCCTTTCCCTTCGTGGCTCTATGAGCATGGCGGCCTCGTCCGAACGTATTCACGTCACTGGCCGTGGCCTTTGAAGCGCCTTCCCCTACCCCTTGTATGCTTGAAGCCGTTCGAGCCATACGTTCAGTGTGCTCTCGCGAATCATTTCACAGTTTCCGTGATGTCTCTGGAGCGACCACAGGCACTCCAAATGGATACCCGCGGCTGACGAATGAAAGCGAGGGGGAGAGTGAGTAATTGCCTCCATCGCCAACAAGACATACGGATGTGGGGTGTGGGGCTTGCAGCCCGACCGCTGCAATATATCACGTCCGGCAACATGTCGCTGCCAGTCCAGCGTGCTGGACTTCTCTAAGAGCGGAGGGTGACCGTGAACGAACTCTCAAGAAAGGCGCGCTCTATGCGGACATATAGCCAGTCGGAGCGCAGTCCGCCCTGTGGCATAGTCTTGCATCGCCATGCGTTGGGTCACCCATAGCGTGCTAAGCGTCGGGGTTTATCGCAGCCAATACTGACTTGATAATCAACAGGAGCATAGGTCAACATGGAGAGGCGGCCATGCACCAGTACTGCCCTCATCCCGCACGCCCACACGACAACCCATCACCCTCCCCACCATCCAGCAACGAAGACGAGTGCTCGAACTCCTCACCCACCTCTCCCCTCATTACACAAAAGAATGCACGCGGCCAGCCCAGCCCATGTACAAAGAGCAAGCCGCGGATCGCTATTCTCCGCTTATTGGCCATCAGTCGCCATCAACATCGTCATGGCTCGATGCTCTCGGGATCGGCAGCAGCGGCGATGGCGACTACGTGCCCACATCGCGTCGATTCGGCCCCGACAACCACAAGTACTTCTTCGCGATCAACCTGTACAACTCGTTTGACGTCATCCCGGATCTGTTCGCGACGCTCTTCCGGGTGGCCGCCGTTCTGGGGTACCACAACGTATACGTGTCGATATACGAGAACGGCTCGACGGACCAGACGAAGGCGCTCCTGCGGATCTTTGACGCTCTCACCCGCAGCGTCGGCATGCGCGTGACGATCCGCACGTCGATGCGCACGCGCGGTGCGTTCAACCACCGCATTGAGTACCTCGCGGAGGTGCGCAATGCGGCGTTTGTGCCGCTCCACGAGCTGCGGGACACGGAGAACGAGTACTTTGACACGATCATCTTCATGAACGACATCCTGCCCTGCGTAGACGACCTCCTGGAGCTCATCTGGCAGAGCCGGCGGAACAACGCGGGCATCACCTGTGCGGCGGACTACATGTATCACGAAGAGCTTGTGAGTGTCACTCGTCTAACCACTTCTCCATGCATCCCTGTGCATCATTCCGATGGCTATGACTGACTGTGACCCTGCAGGGCTCCCCCGTGTTCTACGACAACTGGGTCGCGCGCGACATCAACGGCACCGCGCTCGAGAACGCGCCGTTCGAGTCGATCTTCTCGCACGGCCCCTCGCAACAGCGGTTCATGCAGCACCTCCCCATCCAGGTGCAGTCATGTTGGAATGGTATCGCCATCCTCGACCCGGCTCCATTCTACTCGCCACCGCATGTGCGCTTCCGGATGGCGAAGATCACGGAGGGCGAGTGTTCGGCGTCGGAGTGCTCGCTGATCTGCAATGACTACTGGGAGGCGGGCTATGGGAGGATTTTGATGGTGCCAAGGGTTAAGTTGGCGTATGATCGCGTACGTGCTTCTCCTTTCTACTGTCCCTGCCCGATGCTGACTGTCCTGTGTTCGTGATGCAGCGCGTGTGGGACATCATCCATCCCGCGAGGAGAAATTTGACTGCGATCCGCGGGTACGTCCGCCTGGGCGGGCTGCCCGACAACCCGCGCACGGACCCGCAAGACCGTGCGTGGTTCGGCCCGCACGACAGGCTGTTCACCGAGGAGGAGGGCGAGCCGATCAGCTTCCAGCCCGGGCCTGAATATGGTGCGCCCCCCCCCCCCCCTCCGTTCTCTTCCTCACTTGGTGGTGCAGCTTGCTGACTTTGTTCGTGTAGTGTGGTGTTGGGGATGGGATGGCGCTGGAGACTTGGACGGGCCGGACGTCGACCCGATCTGGGAGAGGATGTCGAACAAGTCGACGAGGCCGGATGCGGTGAAGGTCAGACATGACCGGAGCTTGCTGTACGTCTGAGGTCCGGAGGGTGCGAAGGTTGGCAGAGGGTTATATCGTGGGTTATGGATGTCGCTGGGGGGTGTATGGTCATGGTGATGTGGACATCGTAGAGCGTCGGAGAGACGGTCGCTTAGAACGCACTTTGTACATACACTGCATGCATGGTTATCGTTAATTTGCTGTTAATCTATCGGACCGTACTCTGGCGTCGCGGAAGGATTGCGCTTACTTACATACTACTTGGACTGAGGTTAACGCGTTGACGTGGCGTTTACGCCCCCAAAGGCGTGCACAGCATTTTCAAGTTCTGAATCTGTGGAGTCTTCGACGTCTCAACCATCACCTCCTCGCTTCTCGAGCACTGGCACTCAGGCAAACGACGATCGCGCTGCTCGTTAACCAAGAACCTCCATCTCGTGGGATGCAGGCCATCAGAGGGTTATGTCTGACAATCAATGGCGGTTCCTCTGACCTCCGGACTCCTGACGGCCGTTAGACATACTTTCAAGAGATGAGTAGACTGGATCTAGTGGCTCTTCTAGGTCCGCCGAGCTCATGCCTCACCGTAGACTGCCTTTAGGAATCCACTGGGAGTCGGCTTGCTGCGATGCTGGCTTTCCCTTCGTGACACTTGTCATGCGCGCTGATCGTGACACTGTCCGATGGCTCGGCGCTACTATCTTGGTTGACAGAAACAGCGATGCATACCGTACGCCGTCTAAACGGGACACGGTCATCCGTGTCTCTTCGAACGAAATCGACTTTCAAACCACCTCTGGCTCAGCGCTCTACTCATTCGATGTCTGTTGCTCACTGCTCGACTGCGGCCTTGCTCATTGCACAACTGACACCATGTTCGTTGCGGACATGGCTCGAACTTCTTGACGCCTTCAAGAGTTTTAAAAGGTCGCCTCCGAGCGGCTTTTCCTAGCTTTTCCTGCATCCTACCACCATATACTCAGTGTGGCGCAACCGAAAATTTTCCTCGTGTATATCTCTTCATGACTTCTAGTGCAGCGATGTTGTGCTCACTACTCTCACTGGATGTCTAGAACCATGTTCAATGGCAAAGATCTCGTTCGCCACAGTTCCAGCTACTCTACATCACAATGTAGTTCAGACAAATTCGCCAACGGAGCCCATACCGCTCCTGTTGCGCACCATCTATCTCGTACTCCTGTCGCTAGTACACCATCATTGTACCCGTCGCGTATCACGACGACCCCACGCCGAGCTACGCCACAGCTAGACCTCCGTGGTGACTTGGACGTTGGGGCTCGCCACATACCACCGGCAGAGCAATTAACAATACATTTTCCTCCGCTCTTTGCGTTGAAGAACAAGAACGAGCCGCGCATTGACGTCCTGGCCGGCGAGTTCTCACGCGCGATGCGTAAAGCTTCTCCGGAACGTGTGGCGTTCATCATGGATTTGGGTGAAATACCCCAGGGTCCAGACTCGGACGTCATGCGTAAGATCTGATTGTGCATGCTGATGCGATATTCTTCGTATTGATTTCGGTATGCGAGAACAGAATCAAGCAACAAGACGTATATGGACTGGCTCGTAGCCAAGACCGTGTTGGCTCGTATTCTGGTCGGGATTCGTTCCGTGCTCTTTGCCATCTGTTGGTATGTGTGCTGACACTATCCAAACATCCAGTCATCGGCAGCACATTTCGAAAATCCGAACTTGAGGCTGAACCGAGTGGATGTGTATGTGAGGGCCCCGAGTGGCTGGTCGTGGCTGCGGGATTGGGTGGGACCGATGGTCACCCAAGCATTTGGGGGAATTGGATGGGCGGATGGAACTTACCGGGGGCGACATCTGGTCGTAGAGGTTCACATGGTCACAGTCTAGTGCACCTCGGCCTCTCGCCTCCTCCTCCTCCTCCTCCTCCACAGTTGCGCCACAGTCAGTGGCTAAGTACTGGTAGCTTGCAATCAAAGGCATTCTAAACGCCTAAAGCCGATGCTGTGGCAGTGTGAGCCTATTCGGCAGTTTCCGGCCGCCGGTAAGTACGACCCTCAGACACTGTAGGATGTCTTTCCTCGGGATCCGAATATCGCTGTGGACCCCGACCGCACGACGAGCAGAGCAATACTCAACATCGCGACTACTGTGACCAAAAGCTTCTGACAGACTGTCTTTGCTCTGGCAGTATATGGACTATCACCTCACCGGAGATTGGCCCGGACTGATTCTGGGAAGCTTTCCTGAACCATGTCGCATCGATTGGATCGAAAGCTACAATCACAGGGATGTCATTGCCGTACGTACTCAGCACTTAAAAAATTCAGGGGCACTGAGCTCAAGTCGTTCCTTCTCTGCAGCATGAATCTCTTGGTGACCCCATCGGAGTCGCGACTCACGGCGTGGCATGCTTGGACGGGAGCTCCTCCGATCAGGGTACGTATTATCTTGATACGGTTTGTCCATCTCCTCACGTCTTCCGTGTTCAGTGCCTCGGCGTCGTATGGGGTTGGGCATGCCACTCAACTTCGACGTCCTCTTCTGCGTCATGCGCGTGGCCAGTTCCCTCTGGTGGCGTGACATTGTTTTGGCTATGATGCACACATGTCGCACGCTGTACTACCAAGGGTCAGAGCTACTCCTTACTGGCGAGATCACTCTCACTGGTGAACGTAGCATTGCATCGTTCTCCCATGCCATGCTCGCTGAGAACAACAAGCCTGCAACCCGGCCCCGTCAACTCCGAGATCGCCTCCACTTACGCCTTGTTCCGGACATCCTCATATCTCCGTCCGTCTTGGAGGACTTTTCCCGTGTACTTCGTCTGTTAGTCCAACTACGGAGTCTCCACATCGACTCGCTGGTCCAAGTCCTCCAGTGTGGTGCCCATGTATCTTCCGCACTCGCAACGCTTCCCAGTCTGGAGGACCTGATGTTCCGGACGGTATTCGTGATTCCTCACAAGCGTCTCGCGACATTTGTCCGCAAGATGCACTCCCCTCTGACTACCGTCAGGCTATACCTCGACTGGATTGACAATGGGAGGAAAGTCGTCTATCGTCGAGAGGCCGACCCGACTTGGATATTAGCCAATTTCGCTGCCACCCTCGAAGTCGTTGGCTTGTCAGGGCGGCTCACCTTCGGCAGTACTCTTATCTATCCGAGGGTCAGACTCGTTCATATGAACTCTAACTTGGATGTTCCTCTTCTCAGGCCCTACATCACGTCCTTCCCGAACCTCCGCGACTTCAGGATCGTCTCGCGTCCGAGCCTGATGGAAGGCCGATTCGACCATGCTCCACGAAAATGGGCACATAGTCACCCTGAGCGGGAGCTGTACCGAGCCAAGAACAAAGAAGACCAGCTTACCCATCAAGCGTGGACTAGCCTTGATACTCTGGTCACCGACTGTATAACCGCCTATGTTCTCGGCTTCTCTTGCCGTGTGAGGACCTTGCATTTACTAGTTCTCGGTGAGACCACGAAGCCGTTCTCGGAGCTTGCCGCCATGATGATGACCGTTCTGAAGGACGTGCAGCCGCAGTGCCTGCGACTCGCGTTCTTCAGACGTGAGATCATCCCTGTACTCACCTTCATCTCGGGGCACGTTCCACTCGCGCTCGGACTCTCTTCATTGGAAATGCGCTTGAACATACATGAGTATGAACCCTTCAATATGTCAATGTACCTTGTGAGTTGCTGTTGATATCTTCTCCAGTAGTTCGTACTGATGTACTCCCCCTGAATAGGAGGAGGTGTCAAACGCAGTGCGCGGTCTCGCATTGAGATCCCTTCGGTTGGAAGTCAAATGCTTCATATATGACAACTTCGTCGATCCGTGTTGCCGGGAATTCAAGCGCGCCGGCGCGGGGAACTTCTGCTATGTCGAAAACATTCTCCTTCTGGAGGACCTCCAATCTCGTCTCAAGCAGTTCATAAATTCACTGCCTGACTTGAGACGAGTCGAGATCGCATGGGGCCGCTGCTTCCCTCCGTTCTGTATGGGGCGCGTTGTGGGGATGGACTTGGATCGGAGGCCGCCAGCTTACGATATACCTGGGGAGGAGTTCCCGCATGGTACTGATTCCTCCTGGTAAATCGGCGACGTCACTCTTCTCCTCTTTTGGGGCGCTTTATCGGGCACGCTGCACGGCTTAGGCAGGTGATGATTTGAACGCTGGTGAGAGCAAAGGTACTTTCCTTTACTTTGAACTGACTGCCGCTCATTCGTGGTATAATACTAGCTTCTCTTCGTAGCTCAACCTTCCGTCGCAAGCCGGGCGCGTTCACAAGCACACCGGGTCGCCGTAGTCTCCGTGGAGACGAGGCTCGCGATCATGATGAACAGTATCCAGATGCGCGTATCCTCGCCGCAGCACTACTCCGGAGACTGGCGCTGCGAGACGTCGTTCGAACGAGCACCAGGGCCAGTTCTTACCGTCACGCCAACCCATACCAATATAGATAGACTTCAGGAAGACGTCGCAGCCGAGGTTCTACAGCGCACTAACAGAACTCAATGCCGCATCAGCACCAGCTGACCACGTACATGCGAGGAGTGGGGACAGGGTGGGCCCATATAAGTTTGGGCCGGACCGCTGCATATCTCGGAACACATTTCACTCACGTCGCTCAGCAAGACGTCCTCGGCCCAAACATGCCACGCCTCCCTGCATTGTCCGCCCCTGCACTAATCGCCCTGGTCCTGATCCCAATTTTGCTCTACATCCGGCGGCACCTCGCATGGCGATCCCGCTCGCACGGACGACTGCTGCCGCCAGGCCCTCACGGGCTTCCCATTATTGGAAACATGTTCAATCTTCCGAAGTTCATGCAGTGGCTCGGATTCCAGGGGCTGAGCGCCATATACGGTACGTTCTTCCTTCCCGACAGGTGTTGTCTCGTAACTCTGACGAGAGGTCCAGGAGATATCCTGCACTTTGAAGTCCTCGGGGACTCCATCGTAGTTCTCGGCAGTGCCGAAGTCATTATGGAGTTTCTCGATAAGCGTTCGGCGAATACGTCTGACCGCACGGAAAACGTGTTGATAGAACTGTGAGTCAGACTTGTGTAGTCGAGAGTTATGCCCCGCTCAGTGCAGATGTGTTCCAGTACGGGAGCCGACGTGAGCTTCGGATTCATGCCGTATGGGAACTGGTGGAGACGCCATAGGCGTGCATTCTGGCAGCACTTCCGTCCGCAGGCAGTTGTGAACCACTATCCGATTCAGCAGACTATGGCTACCAGGTTCCTAGCAAAACTACTCGAAGATCCTTCCCGCTTCAAGGACCACATACGGTAGTGAGTTTTCAATGATTTATCAGCGTGCATATGCATTCTGACGGCGGCCGGTTCTATGCAGCACCTTCTCCGCCGCTCTCATGGAGTTGCTGTACGACATTCAAGTGGCAGACGAAGATGACAAGTACCTCAGCCTGGTGGAACCAGTCCTAGAAGGCGTCTCTGAAGGACTCGTCCCTGGGAGGTATCTGTTGAGGTCCTCCCAATCCTGCGGTATGTCCCGGACTGGATTCCCGGCGCTGGGTTTAAGAGGCGGTTCCTGACATGGAGGACCGCTGCTCACGAGCTCAAGAATGTCCCGGCAGAACATGTGAAGGAGGCGATGGTAGGCGTGTTCAATTTCCACTCGCTATATGGCTTACAATCAAACCGCATTGTAATCAGGAACACCAGGAGGGCGGACAATGCGTTGTCAGGGACTTGTTGGCCAAGGTTATAAGTGCAGGCGTCGAAGGACCTGCGCTGGCAGAAGAGTGGCTGATCATCAAAGACGTCGCAACGGTCGCATTCGCAGGTGAGTACTGTCGTGCTGCTTGACGGTCAGATTAGCTACACTGAATTCAACCATATCAATGTTCTTCAGCTGGCTCCGATACGGTAACTCTGACCGTTGTCTCGCGTTCTCAATGATACTCAACTGCCATTTGGTAGACGTTCTCAACTCTTCAAACGACGTTCCTCGCTATGAGTCTTTATCCCGAGGTCCTGAAGAAGGCCCAAGCTGAGCTCGACGCCATCGTCGGCCCAACCCGGCTGCCGAATTTCGGCGACAAGGATTCGCTTGTCTACGTTAATGCCATCATAAGGGAGGCATCGCGTTGGCTTCCGGTTCTGCCTCTAGGTGTACCGCACTGCACGTCTGCGGACGACGAGCTCCATGGCTACTTCATCCCCAAAGGGACCGTACTGTTGCCGAACGTTTGGTAGGTGGTCAGGACCTTCTCCCCACGAGTTCGTAGCTCACCTGTCTCACAGGGCTTGCATGCACGATCCGCAGGTGTTCCCTGACCCGGAGGTCTTTCGTCCGGAGCGATTCATACGAGACGGGAAGCTCGATACTACCGTTCGCGATCCGTTTCACTTTACCTTCGGTTTCGGACGAAGGTGCGTGGCGCTGTGCACATCCGCTCACGATGGGAGATCCCAANTGTGCACATCCGCTCACGATGGGAGATCCCAATCTGTACCGATAGGATTTGCCCCGGTCGATACTTCGCCGAGTCTTCCATGTTCATCAACATTTCAGCGGTCCTGCACGTCTTCGATATAGGCCCGCCGGTCGACGAGGCTGGCGTTCCCATCAAAGTCGTGCCAGAATTGACGGACGGTCTGATCGCGTACGTCTTTGCTCCAAGACTCGCCGAGGTGAACGGTGGCTCATAAGAAGGATGTTCTCCTTCACAGATACCCGCAAGACTGTCGGTGCACCATCAAGCCCCGCTCCCCTGCGGCTGAGAAGCTGATACTGAAGTCGGTACAAGCGGAAAGAGCTCGTTAAAGTTCCCCCCAGTCCGGGGCCGACACTCGACTGAATCACTTCACCCAAGTAACAGACCTATCGGTACACGTGGGTTATACCCCATTGTCCCTGGTGAAATGGCCTGATGTAAAACGTGCATGTGCGAGGATCAGGGCCTCCGCTTGGGTGGAGCGTGGTTTGATCGTGCAACGAAGATCTTCGGGCTGCCTGTGAGTCGACAATGTGACAATGTGTTACGGGTGATCGTATGTATTACACGCGAAGAGACTACGCACGCGGTCAATCCCTCGGTCATGCCATGTTCGGGCTGTATGGGGCGGCCTCGATCGTCCAACGCCGGCGTGATATCGAAGACATGCAGAAGTGACGCAACGGTGATGAAGAGTCCCGCCTGCGCAAAGTAGCGTCCGGGGCAGATTCTAGATACGTTCCTGTCAGTGGAGACGCCCTGTGGGCGGGAGAGCTTGAAACAGCGACACGTACCTCCGTCCAAATCCGAAGGCGATCGTGGCCGGATCGCGCACAGTCGGGTCAAGCTTGCCGTCGCGTATGAAGCGTTCAGGTCGAAACTCCTCCGGCTCTTCGTACATCTCTGGATCTCGCATACACGCCCTGTAGCATTTAAATCAGTAAGTCACTGCAGTGACGACATGAAGCATCCACCGGGCAGTCCAGACGCACCATACGTTAGTCAGGATGACTGTTCCCGCTGGGACAAAGTACCCATCCAGTTCATCGTCTTCCATGGTGCAGTGTGGTATACCTAGCGGCAGCACGGGATGCCACCGGAGCAATTCCTTGACAACCGCGTTCACATATACCAGCGATTCCTGGTCGCTGAAGTCGGGCAGGCGATCAGGCCCGACCACGGCATCGAGCTCGGCCTGAGCTTTCTTGAGGACTCTGGGATGCATCGCCATAGCCGGGAAAATTGCGAGTAATGTATGGGTTGTCTGCATCACCAGTTCAGTACAAGCGCGGCCGATGGAGGGCAGAATACATGAGTCACCGTATCTGATCCCGCTAGAAGAGATATGACTGAGGAACCGTCCATATTGAAACTGAGGAGCCGGGCGCGCACCTTCCAAAGACACTGCACCAATATTCTTCGCTATATCTTCCTCTTCAAGACGAGTCCTTGGCTCATCAGCGGTGATCTGTGTGATGAGCTTTCCAATAATCGACCGGGGTGCCTCTTCTGACGCGTTCTTCAAGGATGAGGGTCACTTCAAGTTCCCTGACGTTACACGGCTCAGAGCGGGTAGCTTACCACTGCAGCTTCGACGTGATCGTACGGGAGGTTCTTCAGTGTTTCCGCTGCAGCCTGCCACTTCGCAAATAATCTCTGCGAGGTGGCACCTGGGAACCACGTTGGTATGTACCGCAAGAACGGCAAGAAGTCCACTAGAAATGTTCCAGGGACGAGGCTCTGTATAGGGCCTTCCAATGCGGCCTCCAGCGCAGCGATATATCGATCATCCTCGTCTGCCGCATCGATATCGTAGACAACCTTCATAATTGCTCCGGAGGACGTGCTTCGATACCCGCATCGCGCTGAGTATCGATCTCATCAATATGAGCATCGCAAATGCCGCACTCACTAGCGAACGTGCTCCATGAGTCGAGACGAATCCCGAAGTAACTTCCCCAGGAACTGGTGCACGACATCACGCTGCGCCGGCCAGTACACAGTTGACGCCTCCCGATTGAAGTGCTGCCAGAACGCTCGCCTATGCCGGCGCCACCATTGACCGTACGGCAGGAAACCAAGATTCAAATTCGAGCCAGAGCTGTGAGGTGGGCGATTGTCAATCAGCATCCACAGACATCTGGAGGGCGCCCGACTATGTAGAGGCCCGTGCTTACAGTTCAATCATGGGGTTCTGTACGCGGTCGGAGGAGTTAGCGGGCTTCTTCTCGAGGAACTCTTTGACGGCCCTCGCGCTGTCGAGGACGACAATCGAACTCCCCAGGACCTTGAAGTAGAGGACATCACCTGTGGGGCTGAGATCGTACCGGACAGAGTGTCTCAGGGCCGAATTCAAGCAAGCCTACCGTATCGGGAGGATAGCTCGTGGTAAGCAAGCCGTCGCGCCGTCCGTGGATGATTGAACAAATTCCCGACGATGGGGAGGCGGGGTGGACCCGGCGGGAGAGGTAGTCCTCGACTGCGTCTCCGCCATCGGATGGAAGACCACAAGGCCGACGCGAGTAACAGGCCAGCGAACGCGGCGAGAAAATGCGGAAGAGGAAGACTGTAAAAGTCCATGAGAAGGGTACAGCAGCCGCAGGAGCGCGGATTGCTCGAGCAACGCGGCTTAAAGCCGTTTGCCATTGGCGTGCAAGACGCCACATGGTACAACTTTGCATGCAGCCCATTCTTGAAAGAACTTCAAGAAGGCGATTGTGCGCTTGTAAGAAGCTATGCCGCGTCGGTGGACGCTTTAAGTGCACCACTGGACCGCATGCGACCGGCGGGCGTATCATCATGAGAACAAAGCTACATATCACGTTGCACATGTGCTGGTGCTGTGATGTCGCACCTGTGATTCCAACGATGGCTAAGGCTTAGCCTAAGCCAACGGGACTTCTGTCAGATACGCGATTTTCTAGATCCACATCTATCCGCAAGCTTTGTATATGATCATGCGCTCGGCAGCAGGGGCATGAGTAGCGGCGCGGAGGAACAGCGGACCTCATACTGTATCCACCACATACGGGGCTATGTACACCCACCCACTCACAGCAGCCCAGAAGAAGAGTTGTCATGATTGCCGTGCATGAGCAAGGATGAGGGCCTCCGCCTCTGCCGAGCGCGGCGTGATCGTGCACCGATAATCCGATGGGTGTCTGTGTATGTAGTGAGTTTAGGACCACCACCGGCACTCTGCTTCGAGAGAAGCCTACGCACGAGCTGAACCCATCCTCCATACCATGCGTAACCTGAACGGGACGGCCTCGGTCGTCCAAAGGTGGCATGATGTCAAAGACGTGCAGGACAGACGCAACGGTTATGAACAGCCCCGCCTGCGCGAAGTAGCGTCCAGGACATATCCTGCGTGGCCCCGTCAATGTCAACATGGGCACGGCGCGCGGAAGGACGAGCGACGAACCGGCGTCCGTGCCCAAACACGAGTGCGGCGGGATCACGCACGGCGGGGTCGAGCTTCCCATCGCGTATGAACCGCTCGGGTCGGAACTCCTCTGGCTCGTCGTACATCTCCGGATCGCGCATGCACGCCCTGCCCAGTACATAGTACGATATCAGGTCACAAACACCCCCGTCAGATCAGCGGGGCGACTCAGATCGGACTGTGGACAGACCAGATGTTAGGCATGACCATCGTGCCCGCGGGGACAAAGTGCCCGTCCAGCTCGTCGTCCTCGACGGTGCAGTGCGGGAGCCCCAGCGGGAGCACGGGGTGCCATCGAAGCGTCTCCTTGACGATGGCGTTCACGTACACGAGCGCGTCCTGGTCGCTGAAGTCGGGCAGGCGGTCGGGTCCGACCACGCGATCGAGCTCGGCGTGCGCCTTCTTGAGGACGGCGGGATGCATGGTCATGGCCAAGAAGACTGCGAGCGTGGTGATGTATACCTGCGAGACGCTGATTTCAGCTCCGGGACGGTTGGGGGTTAGAATGGTGGAATGCCAACCGTGTCCAATCCCGCTGACAGGATGATTGCATGGTCAGCGCGCGATTGTCGACACTGACAAGAGGAGGCCCAGTGCGCACCTTCAAACGTGATCGCCCCGACGTTCTTCACGATCTCCTCCTCTTCGTGACGTACGCCAGCCTCTGTAGCGGTAATCTGCTGGATGAGCTTTCCAATGATCGACCGGGTTTCATCGTCGTTCGACGCCTCCTCGACCACGCGTGCAGAACCGCTGATTAGTGCTCACTCCGTGGCACAGAAAGGGACTCGAGGAGACACTCACCTGGTCCAGCGCAGCCTTGACATGGTCATAAGGCAGATTCTTCAGCGTCTCCGCTGCAGCCTGCCACTTCGCCCACAACCTCTGCGAAGTGGCCCCAGGGCACCACGTCGGCACGTGTCGCAAGAACGGCAGGAAGTCCACCAAGAACGTCCCGGGAACGAGGCCCTGCACCGGTCCCTCCAATGCAGCATCCACCGCAGCGACGTATCGGTCATCCTCGTCCCCCACGTCGATGTCGAACCCTACTTTCAAAATCACCCCGGCGTACGTGCTTCGAGTCGAATCCCACGTCAGCGCCAAGTGCAGGATATAACGACACCAAGTGCGTGCGGCACCCACTAGCGAATGTGCTCCCTGAACCGAGACGCGTCCCGGAGCAGCTTCCACAGGAACTGGTGCGCGCTGGCGCGCTGCGCCGGCCAGTGCGCGACCGCCGCCCCCTGGTTGAAGTGCTGCCAGAACGCCCGCCGGTGCCGCCGCCAGCGCTGCCCGTACGGCATGAAGCCAAAGTTGAGGCTCGAGCCCGATCTGGCGCGGAAGTCAGCGCTCAGCTCTCGGGGGGGAAGGGACTCGGAGGGGCCAGGACACGCGGAGGCTCATGTACTCACAGCTCGATCATGGGGCTCTGCGTCCGGTCGGACGTGTTGGCCGCCTTCTTCTCGAGGAGCTCGTGCACCGCCCGCGCGCTGTCGAGGACGAGGATGGACTGGCCCATGACGCTGAAGTAGAGGACGTCGCCTGCCAGTGGTGGGACGGGCTGTCCGTCAGCAAAAGTCGCTCGATTGCTCGATTGCTCGATGGAGTTGAGACGCACCGTAGCGGGAGCACAGCTCGTGGTAGGCGACCCATCGTTTCGCCCGGGGATGGTTGAAGAGGTTCCCGACGGCCGGGAGGCGGGGCGGGCCTGGGGGGAGGGGGCGGCCGCGGGTGCGGCTGCGCCAGCGGACGGAGGACCAGGAGAACGACGCGAGCAGGAGGCACGCGAGCAGTGCGAGCGGGGGCGAGAAGGCGGAGCTGGAGCTGGAGCAGTCCATGGGGACGGCGTAACGGTACAGTAGTCACTAGTACCAGCTGAAGACGATGAACGGCTCGACTAATGGACCATGGCGATTTATGAAGCCACACGACAACGCCGCCGCCATCGTCGTCCGCCTGCAGGGCGCCACATAGTGCATGCAGCCGACATCTTGACGCGATTCGAGGACGGCAGCCTAAGGGCGTGCGGCCCGCAGGCGGATCCGATCCGACGAAGAATGGTGTACTCTACAACGGACCCCACGATGGTGCCCGATTCGAGAGCGATGGGCGAGCCCACTGGATGCGATCAATTGCGGGCGTGCAGTACTTACCCGTATGAGAATAAGTACTACGGCCTGGCCTCTTCGCGCGCTGATCCTGATACGGCTCTCGCCTTGCCGCCACCTCCCAAGAGAGCCTCATGTGCTGCGATGGGTTCCAGCTGGGGAGCACGAGATCAATTCACGTTGTGGGTCCAAAGCAGTTAGGAAGATGCCTCGAGTGTGCGGCCCTACGTCCGCAAGGTGCTGCTGAGTGCGTCCGGACCAGTCTGGGAAATGAGATGCCTTCCTCCGCGGCTCTCCTGACATCGGGTTGTAGTGACAGACCACGGATACACTGTAGAGTTGATGACGTTTCACTTAGGTTCGAGCAAGGGACAAAACTCACAGATGCGTCACCGCAGGGTCTAGGGGAACGTCGCCGTCATTTGACGAAGAGGATGTCCATGAGCTTTTACGACACCGTTTGCACGAGTCTCACCATGGGACGATACCTTGGCAAGTCGAACAATTGCACGCGGGACCTGCCGTGAACGACGAGCTGAGCGCTGATCAACAATAACCACACAAAATCTCAAGGGCAGGCGGTAGGACAATGTGGACCCGAGTCGACAGTGTGATGGCAAACTACCTGTCAAAACCCTCCTGGAGCAGCTGATGTCATCACACAATTGGATCAAGCAGAGGTACACACGAGGGGAAGCAGGTTGCGTTTTGAGATGCATCACATAGCATATGTTGGCAGTATGTAGTAGAGCGTGCGGCGTGGCGTACGTGGTGCATGGCAGGAGAAGCATAATACAGCGGGCGAACACGGACCTCCCATCCGCCCCGGGCGCCATCCCGCCCGGGGAGGAATCATCACAGCGGTAACAGACGGCAGACGGCAGAAAAAGCGGAGGTGCATTTACTCTGCGTCTACGACAACGGTCTCGAGACCCTAGAAGGATGGGTAATGAGAGATGTTCCGGGAAGACGGGGCAGGCATGCGGGACGCACCTTGAACGACTCTACGGGAACGTACGTCGCGTACGTGTAGAGCTTCTCCTTCGCGTTCTCCTCGTCATTACGCTTGCCTGTAGACGCAACCGCCTCAGTTCCAGTCCATCAAGCCAGCAAGCACAGCAGTTCCCAGCCGGACAGCGGGGATGCAGAAGGGAAGATAAGTCAAAGTCAAAGATACGCACGCTCAAGCTTCACGCGTATCCGGTGGGGGACGGACTTGATGCCCTGCGCCCAGAGTGCCTGGTTGAGCTTGGGGTCGACACGGACGTCCGAGGTGCCCATCGCCTTCTGTGCAAAGTCGACGACGGACTTGACGGCCCAGGGAGCACGCTTCTTGAAGGAGCGGCCGTGGACGCGCTTGTGGAGGTGGATGGTGTATTCACGGGTCACGACATCCTGGAGCGCGGAGCGCGTCTTGCCGGTCTATGTTTGCGATTGCGCCAAGTGCAGGAAGAGACGGAGGACGAGGAGGGATGGTGAGGAGCATGTCTTGCAGACTGGCGGACATGAAGCGTACCTTTTTGGTGGTCTTCGCTGAGGGGGCCTGGGGAGAGGTCAGCACAGAGGGCGAGGAGGACACGGAGAACGGCGACGGACCATGT
>WJSG01007898.1:0-25079 GCA_016618145.1 Sanghuangporus lonicericola | reverse complement strand
CATGTCAACCTGCGTAGCAACCCATGATGTCAGCATACCGCCAGAGAAGTGGCGAGTATCTCACTTGTGTGTTTTCCAGCCTTTCCTCTGGCACGACCTGCTGCAGTACAGGACGTGAAAGCATCCTGTACACCTCTGCAGTCGATGGCCCTCATCCTGCGTTCGCCCACACTCCCGGCAGCGCCGTAACGAGGGGTAAGTATTCGCAACTGACAGTCCTTCCCATGAGTCTTCAATGGACATTCCTGGACGATAAGGCGGCAGGTAGGACGGTGGTCAGTAGAGGGATAGGAGGGACGGCGATGGTCGTGGATGAAATGGAGACCGCGGAAATCACACGGTTCAGAGCGCCTCGGCGCTCGGGCCGATCCCGACCAACACTCACACACTGGCAGAGCGCTCGCGGCATAACTCTGCCCCCACTGCCGTCGCTGTTCTCGCCAGGCAGCTCTCGGACTCATCACCATGGACATGGATGACGTAACAACGGATACGGAACCCATAGACGTGAACGCGGTGCCGTTGGAAGCAATATTGGATAACTCCCCGGACGTACTCTGGACCTCGTCACTTTCGGCACTGCGTCGCTGCCACCATGATTGCGGGAGCTCAGCCGACACTGAAGGAGAGAACTTTCGGTTGAGGAGGTGCGGCGGATGTAGGACTTCCAGATACTGCAGTAAGGACTGCCAGAAAGCAGACTGGGTCAAGCACAGGTGAGTAACCCCGCCATGTCTCATGTCTGTCCGCGCAATTCTTCCCCACCGAGTTTGAAACCTGCGCAGAATGCACTGTCATACTACGGTAGAATTTGCGTCCGAACCAGAGACCGCGACGGCGATCGGCGAAGAGCTGCAGTCGCTCGGCTTCTCCTCTTTCCACGGCTTCGCGGAGGCATTCTCGGAGTTTCTGGATGCACACGACTGGGCATTACAAGCTTGTGCCAAGGCATTTGTCCTGCAGGAAGGCGGCATCGAGTGGTCTCAAACCCACAGAAGATGTTGTGGATGACCCTGGCTCCCACATCGTCTTCTAGCGCGCCCGCCAGACGTAACTCGTCGCGGATTCTCAAGTTCGAAGGGCACGAGTTCATCACTCTCGAGGAGAAGTTCGCGGAGATCCCGGAAACAGGGCTCAAGTGGGCAGAATATGAACCGGAACGCCAGGCCGCACATCGACGCTTCAGCATCCATCCCTCGTATGTCGGCCTCCTCCCCGTCATGTTCGAGGTCGACGGTGTCAGTATGACGCAGTCCCTGTACTACCCGCTGTATCGCCCGACGCGCAACACCACATATGCACAGATCAGCAAGTATTTGACCCTGGGGGATATCCTCACTCTGTGTATCGGCAGCATCAATGAGGGCTTCCCATTGCGCCCTATCGACCACCCCTCGCCGCTCCTCGCCTTTCCTGGCCAGTACGTACGTCATCAAGGGGCCTGGTCGTGGCGGCCTTTCTTCTCCGACTGGAACAGCTATCGTCGAGGAGCGTTCAAATCACTGGATGAAACACTGTCTCGGATGACTGTTGGAGTCACGGTCCCCGAGCTGATGCTGTTCTTCCGCATTCTGTGAGCCCGGTTCGCTCTCTCCGACATCGGTCCTCAGGCCTCAGGCCTCATGCGCCAGGTAAGACTTTATCGTCACCTACGGGTATCGCTACTGATAGTCCCAGATCTCGAAACACCCTACGAACGCACGCTGCCGAGTGTTTGTGCTAGACATACAACCTTACTCTATCAAATGTCTTCCAATGCAATGAAACGGAGTCTTTTAACGGACTCGGTGCTGTGCCGGGGTTCCACGCTTGGATGTTCGCGATTGTGAGACCCAAATCTTTACATACTCACATCCAGAGCGGCGCAGGTCTCTTTCACCAGACCGATTGCTGCTGCGCTTCGCACCCTCCATCTTGTTGACCAAAGATGNCGCTTCGCACCCTCCATCTTGTTGACCAAAGATGACCCGCGGATTGCCCCGTGACGACTCGGAGTTTCACGCATCGCAACAGCCTTTGCCCTTCCGAAGAGGACGTCTCCGAGGCACACTCTCAGCCTCCCTGTACAACATGCCGGTCGTACCTGGGCCTGACACCCGCTCTTCTCCGACTGGACCCAGTATCGACGTGGTCAGCATACAGGACTCGACGAGACACTCGCCGGACTCCGATCTGGCTTACCTCCTTCGCTCCTCCCAGACGTGGCGCATTTTCTGATGCTATAATCGCGTCTCAACCCATACGTGAGTCGTCTACTCGCCGCTCGTGCGTGTACCTAACACTGCCACCTTCGACTTTCCAGGAGCAATCGACGAGGCCTATATAAACCGGGAAGCCGCTCTCGATCATGCTGCAACTTGAACGTCTTAATCCTGTCGCGCACCACCACACCGTCGGCCTTACTCACCTGTCCCCCGCCGATCCTGGTTGCCGACAACTAGCGCGTCGTGCTGCGCTGCACCTGCATGTCCCATCTTGTCGCGCGGCCGCTCCCTCTCCTGGGTCGAAACAGCTTCGAGGTTGCTCCACCTTATCCTGAGCCGCTCGTCGGCTGGCTGATGCTCATACTGAACGCTTATCCTCCGCTCTCCAAAGCACACGCGTGTCCTATCTTCGAGACACTACATCTCTCATCACCTCACTCTAGTCCGTCCCGTTCGTTCGCAGATGAGCAGTGCCCCGCCTGCGCTATGATCGTCCGCTTTCTTCGATGCGACGGTGCCGAGCACGGTCCTCGGAATGGCGCCTCGAGCACACATAGAAGGAGAAGGCAACGCGAAGAAGAGTATGTAGTGAAGCATACAAAGTCAGAACGCCCTCAAGTAATTAGAGGAGGACGGTGACATCATGCATATCACGTAATCGTGTTCGCAAAGCTCCTAAGTCCAGGACCGGCGACTCCTCGTCGTCCTCACTCTCGTCCTCGTCGTCAGCTCGTCGCCCTTAGCCACGCTGTGTACGTGCTTTGTGTACATGCTTGCAAGCGGCAGCTCATCCTGTAGGCCACGCCAGGCATCAAGTCTAAGCTCTGCTTGACGAAGTAGACACACGATGGATGATCACTCTGCGGACTCGGACGTCCTCGCCACCGTCCGTGTATATGTTCAGCTCCCAGACAGCATCCCAGTCACTCTCAAGCCCGACTTGGCCCACTGGAACTGGCACCACATCCTATCCATCCCTGTCCACCTGTTACGGTCCCGGTGGATGAACTTTTCCCTGTAGTTACTGGGCATACCGGATAATCTCGCCCTGAAATCAAGTCCGTTGATTCGTTCGCATTACATCTAAGAGAGAGTCATCCGGTGCCGCTGTCTGTCTTCCCTCAAGGTTCATGTATAGGTAGATCACCTTCTGGTTAATCCACTCACCAAGATTATCCTTTGAGCCCGATAATCCTCACGCTGAGATGATCTCCCGGGTACCATCATCGCCCTCAACAACGGTCCTGCATTAGCGCTTCTATTACGGTACAACGTTGCCAGAATTAAGTAAGATTAAACGGAACAACTGGATCAACCCGCCCCAAGATCATCGTAGCTGGAACATTATGTGGATGTAGGTACCGTAGCCACGTTCTATCAGGCCTGTTGCATAAGATGGTCAACAAGCGTGTGGGACATGGATCCATGTGAACGCCTCACCTTCGTCTTCGTTTTCTTGTTGTTTTTCCCTCGTCCAGGCTGTCCTGTCGCCTTCCTCTTAGTACCTGCGTTTGCGTTGGTGTCCTGTGGAGAGGCTTCCTCCACTGCTGCTGCCACTGCCGCTGCCGCCACCTCCACCTCTTTGGCCTGACGACTCCGAGTCTCCTCCTCGGCCTGATGACGTGCACTGCGACGACGACCTGAGTTAGGCAGTAATACAGCTCCAACCACCGGCACTTCGGGCACGATCACGCCTGTGCCAGTGCTGGTGTCCGCCGCCACCGTGGCCACCTCCTGGGCGGCGGAACTAGACAACCGCGCGCTCGTCCTGACGGGAATGGTAGGATCGCGTTTCCGTCGATTCTGCTTCTTTGTACCCTTGGACTCAGGCTCCACCGCCATGCTGGTACTGCCCATGCTTGTTGAAGGTTCCAGCGGAGGTTGAGCGTCCTCGCTCCCTGCGGCACCCAATGACACGTTGCTCGAGGTGAGAGGGGCAAGAGGGGCGAGCAGCTGGTCGTTAATCTCCCTCTCGGTCGTAGACACAGTCGGAGACTTGATCGGACCACCATTCACGGTCTGAGGGAGCAGCGCCGCCACAGGCTGCGCGGGAGATGCAGGCGGGGCGACCGGGAGCACAGGCGCGGCGACCGGGAGCACAGGTGCGGCGTCCTCGGGCTGCGGTGGAGATGCAGGTGCGGCGACCGGGAGCACAGGCGCGGCGTCCGCGAGGAGCGTCGCCGCGCGCTGCGCGGGAGATGCAGGTGCGGCGTCCGGGAGCACAGGCGCGGCGACCGGGAGCACAGGCGCGGCGACCGGGAGCACAGGCGCGGCGACCGGGAGCACAGGCGCGGCGACCGGGAGCACAGGCGCGGCGACCGGGAGCACAGGCGCGGCGTCCTCAGGCTGCGGTGGAGATGCAGGTGCGGCGTCCGGGAGCAGCGTCGCCTCCGGCTCGGTGTCCGAGAGGCTCTGTCCGGCAGGAGGAGCGATCCGGAATTCATCCAGGTCCAGCGTCGTCGCCGCAGAGGTACTCACCTCCTGCTCAGTCGCAATGGATGATGACTCTTCAGGGAGCGGGGTGAGGACGCGACGAGGAGGTTGCTTGCTGGGGGTTGTCTCCGCATCTTCCCAGTCGTCACTCCCAGGCAGGATGCCGTACCCTCCCCCAAGTGTCGTATCCCTCGAGGTGTGTGAGGGTGCGGTGGAGTTGGATCTCGAGGTGGCGGGAGTCTTCCTGGGCGTGATTGAGCGCAGATGCTTGAAAGTGCGACGAGTAGGGGTCTGGAGGCCGATAGGCTCTTGAGTAGTGGGTTCCTGTGTCGCCGCACGCCCATCCCCTTGTGCTTTGTCCCCCGGCCTCTTGAATGAGAACGCGTTGGCCTGGAGCGCGGTCGCGAGTGTTCGATACACGCCCAGAGCTCCCCAGATATCCAGCGCGGACGGTGCAGTCACAACGGTAGGGATCCAGCGTTCCTCGACATATGACCCCGGTGCGGCGTTGATATCGGTCCAGGAGAACAGTGCCTCTCCCCAGACATCACCTACTAGATTGTGAGAGACTGCGCGTAAGCATAATGTCATAGACGTACCCCAGCAAGCTCTGATGTACGCGTCTATGTGACTCTGCAACCACTCAAGATTTTGCCCTGCGGCGCCCGTGTAAGGTGGGAGGGCGGGCTTGCCGTCGCTGTCACGCCCAGACGGCGGGCTCCCCGTTCCGTCCTCCTCCTCAGGCTCAGGCTCGTCCTCCTCATCGTCCTCCTCCACTGAGGCGCAAGAAGTCAGTCGCCTATTGGCGGCAAGCAATGGAGAGGAGCTCACTCAACGCCTTCATGGCCCACTCTCGAAATCGGTCCTTCTCAACCTGGGGACAGCCTTCCGCCCACTCCGCGAAGGTTGGCAAGTTGTCGTCTAGTTTGACGGATACCCTGCAAGCGTCTCAGCGTCAGAATAGCTCAATCTCACGTGTGAGGAACGCTCCCGTGTACTTACTCCTCGAGGTAGACCTCCTTCTGCTCGTTCTCGAAAGCGGCTTGGATGTTGAAAGCACACTTCCCCAGCTGCTTGGGGCCGAACCCGATCATATCTGCCAGGAAGGATGCGAATATTTCCATGGCATGCAACTGGTTGCTGCAAATGACGTGTCAAGCGGTGAGGAATATCGCGCACGACCTGATCACTCACATATAGCATTGCCCCTCCACCGGCTCGCTGGCTTTCGCCGCTCGTAGCTCCCACTCCTGCTGCGTCTCCGCACCCAGCGCGGCGAACAGCTCAGCTGTGGCTGAGCTTCGCGCCCCCACATCGTTCGAGCCGGCACGAGTCTTAACTGCGTCAAGATGATGAGAGCCCCACAGACGACTTGCTGACGCTTGGCGTTTCTTGAAGATGTGCCATAGCGGGTTCTGCACGGCTTTCTTCTTGCCGACAGAGACCCCTTTGCTTTGAGCCTGAGTGCGATTCTTAAAGAAGGACTTCACAGCCTACAGGAATGTGTGAGCATACACCAGATTGCCAGCATGGGCAGCCTTACCAGTCGTATGTTTCCTGCAGGATGTCCATCGTCGCTCAACATCTTGAAGTACACCGGGTTATCGACAATCATCTTCTTCATTTCCTCGATGAACGCGTTGCGAGGAGCGCCTGCCAGTACTGACTGATACTCTGTCACCTTTGACGAAAGGAGAGAGTTGAGAACGGGGTAGTTGGTCCACTGAATCCTGCCCCGGCGGGCCGAGGTCTGTTCGTTGGGGACGGCTGGAACTACGGGGTTATTCTCGGGTTGCTCCTGGGTGACAGCAGCGGCTGGCTGCGAGGCATCACGCGCTGAAGCCTCCGGCGTAGGAGACGACGGCGCGGTCATTGTGGAAGTCGGGGGCGCTACGTTGTGACGTGGCAGAAGCCGCGTCCACCCCGTGGTGCTCAGGTAGGTTGTGTGCCGCGTCCGTGCAGCGACGTATCAGCAGGACGAGCAGAAAAGAACGGGTCCTTCAAAGACAGTGGCGAGGAATGAATGCAGGGCGCACGAGGGCTGGGTGCGTACGTGGACAAGGAGAGAAAGAGGTCAGGGCACACAGGCGCTCAAACCAAGGGACCCTTTCTGCTGACCAAGGTCTCATTCAAGCAGCGGGCCGATCTTCAGAGTGGCAACACACGGTTCACGAGACAAGCACACAGGGACGGGGATTCAGATTATAAGTGTGGTGCAATCTGAATGGCAACAACGCGCTTTCAGCTAGTCAACCCCCTCATTCCTCCTCATCTCTCAGACTCCTGTAGTATGCGCGTGGTTGACGAAGAAGGTGAACACCAACTGGCGAATGGCGTTAGCGGGATTGATAGCGGAATCACTGCAATGGTGTGCTTACTCTGACCCATTCTCTCAGAGAGATCTCCGGGTAGGTGTCCATAATTGCCCCATACCAGTTGAACAAGGCGACGATGATGACACGACGGACCCAGCGACGGCGCTGGGCCCTGGGGTAGGACGAGAACAACGGGAGGGCGTCGATGAGGAGCCCACACAACTCTGGGTGGTTACTCCAACGGAATCGCCGTAATATGGGACCGCGGGGAGGGGGCATCAGGGACGGGGAGTGTTGTGGACGAGAGGGTAGCTGGTTGGTTGAGGACAAGCCGTGTGAGGTATCTGAGCGCGCAGAATTGCGGAGCAATGTTAGGTGTCACACAGTTGGTGTGCCTTTCCGGCCTTGCGCCTCCCATGTCGCGCCATTGAAGTCTGCGGGCGACCATCGCCAAGTGCAAAATAGCGGCTTGTGCCCAATTAAATTTGTGTCCTAAACTACTGAATCTGAGTGCGATGTTCTGAGGATTCGTAAAAGACGGTGACAGGAGTAAAAGACGGTGACAGGAGTAACGGAGTAAGGAGTAAACAGGTAGTGTATAAGTAATCACTTCAAGCACATGGAGACGTCGGGATGATGATGCCCGCACTACTGATGAAAGCGCGACTACTGATAAAAGCGCAGCGGGTCCGTGCTCGTGCCCGCTCCATACACTGCAGAGGTCCTTCGCCCTCTGACAAACCGCTTACCGGCCTCTGCGGAGCTGGCTTGAAGGCGGTATAACGAGAAGTCCAACGTACGCTTCTTCGATGGTTTGTCGTCCTCAGACTCGGAGAGGTCGATTACGTCCTCTGCGGCCCACGGAGATGAGGACTTCTTGCGCTTCCCGGCCTTGACGTCCCCAGCGGACGAAGACGATGAAGGCGTACGGCCGGTGGGGACGGGTTTCGGGACCTGCCCGGGCGGCGGGGCGGGTCCGGCGTCGAGCAGGGGGCGTGCTCCCGGGGGGGTGGTGTACGGCACATACTTCTCGAGCCAGGGGGTCTGGTTGACATGAGTGTCCTTGTAAATGAGACGCTGACCGGGGACGATCGTGACACACTGAGAGGGGGGAACGCTACGCGTGAACATACGCTGGTGTGGCTCGTATAGTTGGTATCCAGCCAGCAGCTTGCGATCGTCCGCGGGGATGCCGAGGGTTGTCATGACGATGGGTTGGCGCAGTACGAAGGACACTATCAGTCCCCGTCGAGTGCCACGACACACAATCTCCACCGGCCCAACCTTGTTCTGAACAAAGAATGAGCACACGTCGCAGCACTGAGATCAAGTAGCACTCACGGTGTGATACATGTATACTATGACGTCCACTTCGATGGGGGCCGTCGCCACGGTTGTGGCTCGGAAGGCGGTGGCCCGAGGGAGAGCTCGGGACAAGTCGAGTCGGTCCAAGCTGTCTTCGGAGCCGACCCAGCGGCCAGCCACAGCTCGAACGCGACGCGGAGTGCTGACGTACGGCGAGACCCGCGCTTCTTCTGCGTGAATGTTCAAGCCGACGGCGGTCTCACAGCACCAGTGCACAAACTGTTCGTCGCCGAACGGGGCGGGAAAGAGGGAGGCCACCGCCGTGAGGCACTGAGCGCGTTGTTCAGGATTCATCTGGCCTTCCTTGGGCAGCAGCTTGCGGTGGAGTTGACACTTCTGTCCGTCGGCAGCACAACACTGCGGATACAATGAGCTCGCTGTCTGATGCATTATGTGGGATATGGACGTACGATCTCGAAGATGAGGCCAATGGACTCCCGGTTACTGGCACCGTACGAGTATACGAACTTGTGGGGGGCACGTTGGGGTCCGATGTTCAGACACATGCGCAGGGAATCTTTGAGAACCGACGGACGGGGCGCATACTCCTGGACGATGGGCTTGACTCGGTCATCTCGCCGGGCTGTCATAGCAAAAAGCGAAGGGGACGGTAGAGGCGGCGATGATGTGATTGGGAACTGTGGGCGACGTGGCAGAAGGAGAGGCGCGGTGGATGGTGGGTACGGTAGGGTGACGTGCGACGGGCAACGAGCGACGAGCGACGAGCTGCGTGCGACGAGGGACGAGGGACGAGCTGCGTGCGACGAGGGACGAGGGACGAGCTGCGTGCGACGAGGGACGAGCTGCGTGCGACGAGCGACGAGGGACGAGGGACGAGCTGCGTGCGACGAGCGACGAGCTGCGTGCGACGAGCGACGAGGGACGAGGGACGAGCTGCGTGCGACGAGCGACGAGGGACGTGCGACGTGCGACAAACAACCAGGACGGAAGATGGTTCAGGGAGTGTGGGACAGAGCACCACAGGCGCGGTGCGAGCCAGAGATATGGGGTGTTATGGGGCGTGCAATCGACTCACTTGTGAAGTCGAGCAACTTGGAGTAGCCCCAACAGTGGCGTGGAAGGATACCTGGTGTTGCCGCGATTTGAGACCCTGGAGAGTTCGGGGTCTCACCCGCTATATTGCATGTTAGTGCTCGGTCGCTGGGCGGCCCAGGGTCCTCCTGCCGGTGCGTATCGAGGGATCTGGATTGCCCGACGCCTCGGGGTCGGTTGGCGGAGTTGTCCTCGCCGCGGCGGGCGGCCAGGAGGAGCTTCATGAATCGGGTAGCCCCCCGCCATTTGATGTCAGTTTGCGCGGCGGGTCGGAGGTTGGGTCCCGATCGAACGCGATCTAGGGTATCGCGCACTTGACATACACGAGGCTATCGACCCTCTCCCATCCGGTACACTGGTCAAATGGAACCTGCCATGGACGCGAAGTCAGATGGCGGTCTCTGCAGCACACCGCGAACACGAAGTTGACGGTGAGGGCAGGGCTGCGCGAGGTATGCACTCCGCGCCATACTGCACGCGAGTTGGTGAGGTCTAGTTCAGACATAAATTAACCTTATCTCACTTCACTAACACTGCGGTCTTCGTGAGTCCATGCGGACGGTCGCTTGTGTTGCTGGCACTCGGAGTGGTCGGCGGTCGCAAGATCGAACATGGGCGCCTGCGCCCGCGCGACCTTGTAGGCGCCTAGAATGACCACATTACTTAGTACAACCACTACGGCGATCTGCAAACCCAATCTGTAAGTGAGTGGTTTGCGCGTTGCACCGCCGGGCGCACACTGACCTATCATGCCAGATTCTTCCTGACGTCGAGGATATGCATCAGGTCCAGTTGGCATCCGCGGAGGGCTCGTGTGGTTCGTGAGAATTGTCGCGGATGTGTGCTCGGGCTAACCAGGGAATCAGTGACGCTGCACGCAGACGTTAGATGGCTCAAAAGAGGTTCACAGAACCCGGCTGGAGGTGGATTGCTACTAGGTTGCTACGTCTGACCTCGGGCTGATGCCGTCCACAGTTCTCCCAGGGCAGACGGACGATACTAAGCCTGAAGCGTCTGGCTTGCGGCCGCATGCTTATGACGACGCGAGGGGGTTCGTCATGACATCCCCAAACAGCCCTCACATGCCATATATTGTCACCGGGAGGGTCTCCGTGCTCGTGCACTCTGACGGCAGCTTCGGTGTCCTGGACCCCGCATGCTGGCCTCAAGTTTTTGTGCCGCAACTGGCTTATCTCGCGGCGATCCCCAAACCCACACACGCACCTCACCATCACGCGGTGATATGGACACGCCCGCTCCCCGAGGATCTTGTGCCTGCCACCGGTCTTCCTGCACGGGGATTCGGGCTGCTGCGCGAAGGTTTCGTCGCGGCGCTGGAGCATGTGGCCCTACGTCTACGCGCTGAGGTGCAAACGTTCCTCTCTGGTCGCCCTTCCTGCACAGACTTGCCTCTGGTCGAACACGAAGCAATTGTCTGGCAAACCTCTGTCCGTCTCCGCCATGTGGTCGCGACCTTCCAAGACCATGTTATGCAGGTGGCCGCGTTTCGCCGACACTGGCTGTTAGCGATGGGATATATGTGCTACTCGTTTCTCGAGTCCGCACACCGCGTCCAGCCCGCACTATCTGTGGATCACAGCCTTATGGGGGCGTGGTCATCCGACCCGCAGGTCGTGGTAGCCTTGCAGCGTCTTGGCATTCCAGTGTGGTTGGTGGACATGTCAGGATCGTCTCTCGCGCCTGCGTTCTCTGATCTGCAAGTGCCGTTCACCCATCCATTGGGTATTTGTACGACCATCTTGTCCGAGACCTCGCTGTACCAAGGGCCGGTTGGCCCTGGTCACCTCTACTCGACGCTGCGCTTTTGCAGCACATATTACGACATATCTCGCATGCCGTCCGGACCTCGGTCTGCTCTCCCTTCTGACTCCTGCCCTCGCCCGTCGACCTCCCGACATCCGCTTCAGCCGGCCCTCCTGCACGGTGAAGTTGTTCTATCGCTGTTGTTTCCAAGTCGTGCACTAACGTCTCTTCAGATCTCGCTCCCACCGTTACCCCCACGATTCATCCCTCCCAGATCCGAGGGCGGGACAAATTCGTCGAATTTCAGCATGCGTGGATGCCTCCCGCTGTGCACTCCTGGGTTCGTGCTCTGGAGAGGGTGGATCGCTCCCGACCGGCGCGGCCATCAGCACTGATGTGGCCTTGGTGGATTCCGGAGCCCTCCCTGCTCTTGGGCCCGCAGGACTTATCGAGGAGGCGGCGGTATATCATGAACTGGTTGCGAGCGCGACCAGTGTGGTTACATGTCCTTCGCCGGGTCGAAGCGCATTCCATTGTGGTCAAGTCACAGATGTGGCGCACCTACCTGAACGGCGTGCCGGAGGGCGGGCAGACGACGAAAGCGGCTAGGCGGGCGTTGGAAGTTCATCAAGTCTTCGGCGCAGTTCTAGATCACGAGCAGCTTGACGCGGGCGACTTCCGCAGCGTGCAGTGGCACAAGTTCCGGTTCACGGAGGTTCCAGATGAGCTCTGCCCGCTCGTCATATGGGAGACTCATGAGCTCGCCTTTCGCTATGAGCTTCTCGCCTTGGACAGAGCGTGTCGCCCCGCTCGAGGACCTGCGGACGAGTTCCACCGGGAAGATATACTTGCGCACGTGTTCCCCTCACAGGCCTTGTGGTCTGTGATATCCCTCCCCACCGCAGATAGTCCTGGGCTTTTCGCGCGATTAGCGCATCGTCGCATCAAGGCATTGAACGCCCTGCGCCAGGTGCTCATTGGGTGGCCCGGCTGTCCTACTGCCCTGTCCCAGGTCGACCCCCTGTGCGGTACCGACTCCGAGGCCGTCATCGAGGCATTCGAGTTCGCCGTTGCAACATTCTACGTGAACACCTTCTTCCACTATGCTGGACGTGCCCCAACGATCCCTCGGCTGCTACCGCATTGGGAACCATACTCTCTGTTATATCGCTAGCACCATCGCGGACGCAATATACTGTTCCTGCGCGCGACGTCCGGCCGACCCAGCCTTCGCGCGATTGGTCGCCACAGCGCGACTGGTTTTCTGTGGAATAACTTCAATCAGTCATTCCCGCCTCTCATTTCGACCGGGACGGCCGAGAACCGAGTAAGTATGCTTACGGGCGCGGCCGATGGTATCGCCCCGCGGAGGAGGGCGGGATCGAGCGCCAGCCTACTGCCAGCCGGGGAGAGCCAAGAGAGGCGGGTCGCGTTTGAAGTTTTGATGGGTGGACCCCAGGGACACACCGTTGCGCGGGGGTCAAGCCTTGTGTTTGTCATTTCACAAGTGCCGTTTTGGAGCCTCACGGCTCGCGAATCTCCTGCGGGCGTGTGGTGAGCACCGAATTGCCGCGCCCCAGGTGAAAGGTCGATGTCCTCCTGAGCGCACACTACCCCTCAACCCCGCCGGACGCGAGCCTCTCACCCCGAGTCCGAGGGTCGTTTCCGTGGAAACCGTGTCTGGTCGGGGGGCAACGATGTCGCAGTGGCGGGACACACGGTCGCGGAAGGCGGGAGCCTCGAAGCCTAAGATTACACGCACTAGCGTGACGAAGGAGAATGTACAAGCCACGAACTACTACTCCGCGGCACCCTCACAAGTCCGCCTCACCGATCGAATCCTCGAGACAGAGGCGAACGGAGAGCCCGCGCGTAAGAAGCGTAAACGGCAGCAATCCACGCTTCCCGCTGCTCTGCCTCCATCATTCAATTTTGCACCCCCCGACGTTACTGCTTCGCCCGTTGCCTCGTCTAGCAAGCTGGAACTTCCGGTGGAAACCTCACCCGCCGACGATGGCTCTTCCGGCCACATTCCGTCACCGTTCTGGTCTGGTATCCGCATCCCGCTCGCGACCATGTCTCCAAAAGCGGCCGCGCAGCCAGGCGTGGATGCCGGGACGGCGCATGGGGCCGGTTCTGGTACACGAACGCGCACCAAGGTGAGCATCCAACTGGAAAGACTGGCACGCAAGTATACTCACCCATCGGTGCGTCAGAAAACCATGGGAGAGAAGCTACGAGTCGCGGAGCAACACTTCGAAACGATCCTCCGTTGTGTCCTTGCCCAGGAGGCGCATGCCCAAATTCCCGGGTCCTGCCCGGCTTGCAACTCAGCTGATTCCGCCAAGTACCGATGTCGGGAGTGCTCATGCTCACGAGGATTGTGTAAGGGGTGCATCCTGGACGCACACAAGCATTTGCCATTCCATTGGGTGGAGGAGTGGACAGGGAACTTCTTCGTGCGTCGCGATCTCTCCGCTCTCGGTCACAAGTTCCACATGGGACACTTCGGCACTCGATGTGTTCAGTCCCCCACGAACATTGACCCCCATGTCCTTACCATCACGCACACCAACGGAATCCACGAAGTCCATGTCGAATACTGCCACTGTCCCCGCTGTCCCTCTATCTATGAACAGCTGCTTTTGGCAGGTTTAATGCCAGCTAGTTCCGACAAGCCGGCCAGTGCTTTCACCTTCGACGTGCTCGACGACGCGCATGAGGATACACTCACCTCCAAAAAGTCCGCGTACGACTACATGCGCAAACTGCGGCGACGTACCAACAACGCGTGTGCGCACGCCGTCACGGTGAGTCATGAGGCTATCCCTTCCTCGGCGTATCTGACTTTCAACGGGAATATAGGACAGATACCGGGAATTCATGCAGGTGTCTCGGATCTGGCGGTACCTCAAAATGTTCAAGCGAGCTGGGCAGTGCCATGGGGTGAAGTATCCCAACCGGGATAGCAAGCTACTCACCGTGCCCTGCTTTGCATGCCCATGGGAAGGCGTTAACACCCCATCCGACTGGAGGCTCACGCCGCCAGAATTACGGTAAGTCTGACACTCCTCCGTCATCGTATTGAGCCGTGTGGTGACCCAGAGGATACAGCTACATCTATCGCTGGTTTGGCGGTGCCGATGGGAATCACGGTTTGCAACAGAAGACCAAACCTCGAGATGACACCGACTATAGTCTGGTCGGGCCCGACGGATTCTTCAACGATCTGGCCAAACTCGGCGGCTTTCTGAAAGCATATCCCAAAGATACGGCGAAGGTGGTGAGTACACATTACCATTCAGGAGACACCAGTTCGAAATACTCAACCATTCCCGGTAGATACAAACTTGTTCCGGCTTCAAGGTGACGCGCTCGCAACGCACTGGCAAGTTTCGACATCTAGAAATCACGGGTGTAGTTGCGGTCACCTGCATCCGGCATGGCACTTTCTCGCCGCGTGGAGTTGTGAACCTGCCCGGAGGAGAGCAGTAAGTGGCAGTATATCACTACCAGCCCGCGAAAGAGTCTAACGCCGTGGTGTCCCCGAAAGGTTCGCACTCGTTGATTTGGCGCTCTCCGGCGCCTTGGAGAACAAGACCACACTGATGGAATGGCTTCTCACGTACGATGTGGGATGCGAATACTTGTGTAACATCCTCACTCGGTGGAAGGACTGGAAGCTTCCCCCAGATCTCATCGACGTAGTCGGTCGGCTCTGGGTGTTGCTGCCCCAGATGCATATGCTCGCGCACAAGGAGTTCTGCCAAACCGAGTACGCAGTATGCTACAAGCAAGGTACTGGTCATTCTAACGGCGAGACCGTGGAGACCCTCTGGGCAGAACACAACGCGGTCGGCTTGTCCACTCGCGAGATGAACGGGGGCGCCCGTCTCGATGCCTTGAACGACTTCTTCAATTCCTGGAACTGGTACAAAAATGAGGGCCGAGGTACGTCATATGCAATTTCTCCTGTCACGGTAATCTGAACATGCCTTCAGCGAAGTACATTGCTCGGAAACTGCCAGAGAAGCTGGGTCTACAGGCCGCACAAACTCGGGATCTCGCCGCCTTGACTGTGGAAGCCGGCCCGGAGCGAATCACCAAATGGTTGAAACTGGACCTTGATGACCAGGCCCCTACCCCGTCCACGTATTCCCTGCGTCGGGCGCGTCCTAAGCAGTCCGTGTACGCGTTGGACCAAAGCCACGGTGCGTCGTAGCCATCTTCGTTGTCGTATCACATGAGATTGAGCCGGTAATCCAGTACCAAGTAAGGGCAAAGCCTTGAAGGATCTCCTGGAGTCAGACATCACCGTCGCACCCACCACGCTGAACGACACAGAGGCAGCCGCGGTGGACGCCGGCGACCCGCCGGGTTCTTCCACGATGGAGACGTGTTCACACCCTTCGCCACCGACAGACATGTCCTCTCTCGATCGCTATACAGGTCAGGTGAACTGTCTCCGCGTTGCCGTGGAACTAGAGTTAGCCCAGTGAGTCGCACTTTTTGTCGTACATGCTCGCCTGAACTAACACTGACCCGCAGAGCCGAACTAGCTGCACGCGTAACCAAATTCCGGGACAGTGCCGTCGGCCGAGGCACTTCGGACGACCGACCCGCGACGTTGAGTTCAGCGCGCCGCAGTTTCAGGACGAAGCTTCAAAAGTGGTTCGCAGATGCGCAGACATACATCGCCGATGTGGTGGACCTCTTGCCACCCATCGACCTGGACAATAGCTCGCTTCTGGAAGACGATCTGGAGGATCTCGAGCTGCCGCAAGATGGACCAGAACTCATCTCGATGCCTCTACCCTCTCGTCTCTCCTCCACGCAACGGGCGGATTCCAAGTTCACTCAACTCGCCGCGTGCGAGTTTCGTCTCCGTCTCGGACACGCATACGATGTCTTGGCGTCTGTCCGCATGTCGGTTCGCAAGAAGGCTGCCCTCATTGCCGACAAGGATCGCAACGCCAGAGGCACGAAAGACAACTTGAAGAGTCAGGAGCTCATTCGTGGCGTGCAACAGCGGACAGTGTTTCTCTCCAGAGTATACAACTCCAACCTCGAGATGTTGCATACGCTTGCCGCCACAAGTTCCCCCGTCCCGTCTAATCTCCGAGCCATTGACATTACCAAAGACCTGCAGATGTCCGGATTAGTAGCGCGGCGTAATCTGGGAGACAGCAAACGCACGCTGCCGTGGATATTCCGGGTGTGTGGGCCGGAGAGTGGGGGTGCTGACTCTGAGGATGGAGAGGCTTGGGAGGAAGAGAGTGAGTTCGTATAACTTGCCCAATATGACACTATCTAACGACGCTTGCAGCCAAACGCACAGACTGGTTCCGTGCCTGGGCCGCGAAGACTCGCACAGATGAAGAGGTCAACCTCCTCTTGGCGGAGGCCCGCGCGCTCCGCAGGGGATTCAGCTATGCAAGTCGTGTTCACAGCGATTGCTCTGCGGCACTTCCTGTGTACGCTTCCAGGGGCGCGACGGCCTACGCTCTGGAGAAGGCGGCGATGTTCGTTCGCATGAGTGCCGAGACGGAACGCCTTGTCCTGAAAGCGTTTCAAGGGTACCACGCAAAGATGGTACAAGAGCCTAAAGCAGGTGATGACGACCTCCGCGACGTGTACGCACGAACGCAGGCTGGATCAACTTTGAGAGATGAGTGCTTAGACTACAGCACGGTATGGCTTCCATACACCGTTCAACAGCGAGAATACTCATGTCACATCTTTGTAGAAAACACTGACGCTCATGAAAGCCAACGATCAGGAACGAGCACACATATGGCAGCAGTTACTCTCAGGGGTCGTCTTCTGAGGACATTATGCGATGAACTACGCTATGTATTCGCTATCAACATAGCATCTCATGACAAGTTATAGACCGCGAGCGCGTGACGAGGCACAGGTGACATCGGCTTCCTCCCAAAGCGCCTGATGTGTGAAATGCACGAGGAAATGGCGTTGTCCTTTGTCCCACTCGGGAACGCCATGCAACAAGTCGTGCCCTCTGAAAAAGACGACATCCCCAGGCTGCAGCTTGAGACGCAGCTTGAGCTCCGGGAACTCGAAGTTCGCCCCGGTGAAGTCGCCGACATAAGTGATGCACGCCCATGACATGGGCGGATCCTGAGAGTCCCAGTGCCGGGGAGACCATCGGTTAAACATCACCTCGCGGCCCTCCCACATCATCTTCTTGTCGAGGACCGCGAATGCCTTTTGGGACTTGTACTTGCTGAGTCTGTAGTCGTATACTCGCCCCAGGAGCCCGAACTGCAGCGGATCGATGCACAGCAGGGATCGCATGCAGTACGAGCTTACGACCTCCAAGCGCTCTAGCAGCGTCATGGCCCCTTCAAATGTATAGCCGTTCTTGCGAACGTCTGCGCACACCACCGGTTTGGATTTCTGGTGGGGCGTCAGCGGAGTGGCAACGGGCCAGGCTGGAGTCCCAGTACGTACCCGATGGCCGATCGCATGCCATAGCAGCGCCAACCGAGTTCTCCCGCTGATGTCGTACTCCTTCTTGTAGCAACCCCCGAAATCGTTCTTGCCTTTCGTATCAAGTGGGGCGACGGAAGCCCAATCCAGCATGGCATCTTCAAGATCATCCTGCGATATACATGATGAGCACTGAATTTAGGAAACCGCGGGAGCGTCTTACCAAAGTCTTTCCCCGAAATGCGCGGGGGAAATGGTACACAAGATCGTACTCATCCTCGCTCACCGCGCGCCGAGGCTCTTCGCCATCGAAGACAACCCATCGACGACGACCGGGACCCTGCACCTTCTCCGGTTTACTATGCTTCTGTTTCACCGCGTCTTGCAGCGAGAAGAAGTCGAACCTCTCTGGTCGCCCCACTGGATTGAGCACCGATCGCCTAGCACAATTTGAATCGGGAATGACCGACCTGTGTTCTCTGGAAGTTGCGCCTTCATGACATTTTTGCCTGCCAGCTTGTCGTAACCGCACACAATGTCGATCAGGCGCTTCTCGTGAGATTTGCGCTGCCACTTGCTGGATTGCGTAGCAGGCTGTCAGCAACGGGCGGTATCACGTAACTTCATTCTCACTCACGACTTCTGAGCGGAGCCACTATGAACCAGGCATCAACACCGAGAACCCTTCACGGCTGACACAGAACTCACATTTGCTCTTCCAGCTCACTTAAGTCAGTCAGGTCGCTGAGTTCTTCGACGGAATAGGTCACGTCCAGTTGATACTCCAGGGCCGCGAGCTCGGCTTGCATGAGACCTCGACGGTCCCGCGGCTTCTGCCCCATGTAAGCGGCAGCTTCGGCGTACGCCTCCCTCTCCCATGCAGACCACTGGAACTTCCCAGCCACGGGTGGCCAAAGCTTGGAAGAAATCAGCTTTGACCGACGACTTGTAACCTCAGGAGACTCACAGGAACTGGACCTAGCGTGGTAAGCGCTTCGTTCGGCCAAGAGATGTCATCCAGGGAAATTCTCGGCGCGCTGCTGCCTCCCTCAAGGCGGAGAGCGGGGGGCGCCTGCAAGGACGACGGTGTGAACATGCTGGTGCCACCGACGCCGGTACCGACCACCCGAAGGGGCGGAAGCACAGTTGGTGAAGCACGGGGAGCTGCGGGCGGGCTAGAGACGGTTGCGTTCGGCCCTGCACCTTTAACATCAGCCCAGGGCAATGTCCTCCACGGAAACTTACATACCGTTCACAGTCACGGACGCAACATCTTGAGAGCCAGAAGTACCGGCCGCTACTTGGGACGAACACGCTACACTCAGACCGGCTTGCGATGACTAGCCGGGAGAAGGTTCTGCGCACCTGTCTCCCTCACGGAATGGTCCACCACCGAGCTTTCGCCAGCAGGGCCTTCGAATACTTGCTGGGATCTTCCAGGAAGATGCAAGGCACGACCTGCGTCCACTTGATCCTGACTCGCCGCGGGCCTCGAGTATGGAGAAAAGCCGGGCTTGTTCTGCCTGCCCCGGCGGCGAGAGCGCCGTCCTTCACGACGTTCGAGGTGCCACTGCGCCAGCTCGCTGGCTTGCGACTCCGGGCGAGTTGGCAGTCCTATAAAATAAGGTAAGCCATGCAGCTCGTTTAGAGCGATAAAGACTACATGCCAGCCGCCAGCAAAGACATCGTATCCTTGTATGCGAGAGCAAGGTGAGCGGAGAGTTAAGCCCGAGTGCCAACACATAATCATCGCGCACCTGAAGCGTGGGAACCAAGGGCTCGTATAATGGCGCCTGAAATTTCCCTCCTTCTCCTCGAGCCGTGACCACCGACACTCGCGCCGCTTCCCCTCCCCAGACAGCTGGTACAGCTTGTCTTTCCATTTAACGCGGTTACGCACGGGTTGGGTACCTCCCGTCGCGTCTCATCCTCCCCCGTCACGGCTCCCACCTTTTATATTTCTTGTTCCAACGCGACGCGCCGCCAGCGAGCATGCGCCTGAGGTACGCTACTCCAACCTCAACCGCTCACCTGATACTCATTCCACAGACCGGACGTAGATCTCGCATGGCACCTTCCCCCCGCAGACGACGCGCTCCCAACGCGACGAGCACAACGCCCCGTGGTCACGACACCGCGCCTAGGAAGACCGTGCGTGTGAAGACGGGCGAAACTCAGGACCAGGGTGTCATCACCCACGCCCGACAGCACCACCTCCTCCTTATTTCTTCATGTTCGCCTCTTATCCTTGTCCCTCCGCTGCGCCAACCCGTATCCCCGTGAGAAGTCAGTCTCCCGCAAGCCGTGCTGGACCCAACTGCGTGTTCGTCCTGCGCGGCTCGACCGCGACTTGCCTCACAGGTCGTCCGCGGTCGTGCGCAAACCACGCGATCCCATACAGCAACCCGCGTGGAGGCGCACTATCGCCTCTATGCCCCGGCCTCGAGCCTGCGATGGGCCACTACGACCCGCGCGCACCCCAAGGCAGGCGCGCGGCGCGCGAACTCCACGTGGCTGTCGCGAAAATTGTAGCCATGCCGCCTCGCGAACTCTCTCCGTCTCACCACCACCATGTACGATCCCGACTCCTCCTCGCCCGTTCAAGTCTACGCGTTCATTGTCGCTCCTCCAGACGGCGACCTCCATCGGCCTCACAACCTCAAGTATTATCTCCGCCTGCAGCGGGAGCCCGCCCGCATCACGGTAAAGAACCATTACTACCGATGCAATAGTCCGCCCTCAACCCCGCCAGATCCCCCTCGTCCTTCCTGATGACGACACTGGCAAGCATGCTGTGGATACGTTGGATATCCGCCTCCTCATGGCGTTTCTGGAGAGCGATCAGTACACGCGCATCGGCTTTCCCCCGGAGATCACCGGCGCGGTGCGCGAGCTGGGCAGAGTGCTTCTAAGTTTCGCACAACAGGGCGCGATGTCTCCCAGCCCCCAGTGGGATCTATTCCGCGACATGGTTTGGGCACTTACGCCCGTCCGAGGAGACACGTACGCCGACCGTGACTGGACAGAGGAACTCGGCGCCCTTCAATCCTGGTGTGCGCACGCTGGCATGCCGCATGTGAGTCTAGCCCGTCGTCCTCACCCGCCTCTCACTCATCGCGTTGGGACGCTGCTCCGCTTTCAGGCGCCGCAAACCCACTTCTCTCTCAAAGAAGGAAACGCAGCGGCGCGACAACTCGTTCCCAAGCTCTTCAAGCATGACGTCGGTGTTTCTGCTCCGGTGGAGGCCGCGCTCCATGGTCTCGACCCTATCAATGTTGAACGCGAGGAGGAGCGCCGTTGGGAGAAGTGGGAGAAGCATGGGGATGAGGCGTGGAACATGCGCCTGGACTTCACCAACTACTGGGTTCCCGTCGGTTGGCGCTGGGTGCAGGACGCTTGGAAAGATGAACAACTGGCGTTCTTCTACCAGCATGATGCCGACCCCAAGGTGCGCGCCCAGGCCCAGGCCACGCTCAAGGGGATGGAGGAGAGGAAACGTGGCTGGGAGGCCCTCACACGAGGAGGCCGCGTAGAATGAACGTGTATGGCCCCCTCTGTATACGCCACGTAAACATCTGTCTATTTGCTCGCAATGCGGCCCGCACCGGAAATTGACGGCCTCGTGGCCGGCGCACCGTTTCTTCGTTTGAGCATCGCGTGTATGCCATATAAGCTGATCAAGCATGCTGTTGAGCTTTTGCTCTGCCCTGCCACCATGACCGACGATAACAAAACCTCGGAATCCGCGAGTTCTGCACCCACCTTGCCCAACCCCGCCGACGCCCAACGCCCCACTGGACTGGAGCAACTCCTCGCGTCAAGTACCCCAGGCCGAGCGCTGACTGAGGCAGATGTAAGACTATTCATGCATTCACAGCCTCCTGACTGATATCGAGCAGGAAGGGCCTTTGCTCTATCACCTGCCCAGGGGGCGTCCCAACATGCCTGGCCTCTCACGCGTTGTTCTCGAGTGGGTAGACGCGCCGACCATTCCAATTGCCCACGATTCTGGAGGTAAGGACATCCGAGTCTCTCCCTGAGCATGTTGACTCACTAACGAATCAAGGAGACGGTGTCATGACGACGACACCGACGCAGGAGGGAGGTGGGACGGAAGCACGCGGTGAATAGAGTCTCCGTACCTACGTCTGTAACGCCTGGCCGTAAACACGCGCACCGTGCATGTTCAAGTCGCCCTGAAACCGCGTGCCCAAGCGATTCTATGACCAAAGCGCATAAAGAGCTCGTCCGACTCACCTTCAGCTTGCCGACAATCATGATGCCCCGACCCCGAATCTTGAACGATGGCGAATCAGTGGAGGCAGCGTGGGCTCACATTGCTGAGACACCATTGACAGCCGGGGCTCGCCTGGCCAATCTGCATGAGTATGAGCAGTACCGGGAGGCAAGCACCATCGACGGACGCTCTTGTTGCGCCTGCTACAATCCCGCAATACTAACTTGAATGTCACAGGGGAATTTGCAGCTAAATCGCCATGAGCGACCCGGCGGGGAGCAGTTTCTTTGGGTCGACGAAGCGTTACAGCATGCACTCGCAGATGGACGGCAGGCTCCTGTGAGTGACGAGGATGACATGCCGGCTTTGGAGGATGCGGCAGTGGAGGAGGAGAGGGAATCCGTCCCGGCCAAGCGGCCGTCCGATCCAGAGGAGTCTTCTGTTAGTGGTGAGTCAAGCTAGATATCAGGGAGAGAACAGGAGGACTCAATCGGTTTCAGCTGGCCCATGCTTGTGTACGAGAGACGTAAATCCCGCGGACTGAACGATACGAACAGGGGTAAGTGTGTCCCGCTTGAGAGAAGACGCAGAAATTTATCTCACCCCGATTCTGCAGCTGCGGCTGCTCCTGGGTACTCAGCTGGCCGATGTTTTCGTCTTGACGACTGTATCTCGAGCTGCAATACACGAACGGTCACGTGCCCCATCGTAGCAACCCGGTCGCGTCCAGTGTGCCGTCAAGGGACGTGTTGCGACGCGTCATAAACGATTACTTCAAGAAGGGATTGACTCAGTGTGTGTGCGCAAAGCCAGTGGGAGCGAAAACGACTCGCGCGAGTATTTGGCGTTGTTCGGAGGGCGTGGGCGCCAAACGCGTGAAGGCTGCCAGCTGGACCTCCTACCTCGCCCTGCAGCTTCTCTCTAACATCCTCACGGCGTCTCATTATCTTTGCACAATGCTTCGACTCTACGCCCACCAGGTATGTATAGATTGGAACGGTTCGATCGCGGACTAAAGGCCGTCTATTGGCACAGGTGCTAGCTAGAGTTTTCAGCCGGGATGGAGGATACGGGATGAGGCTTACCTTTGGCGAGGTACGCGAGGTAAGCATGACTTTCTATGCGCACATTCTCGGCGTGACAGGGGAGGGACGGAAAGGCGTTGAAGGCACTGGGATTTCGGCGGCGGGTGAGGAACTGCGGTTCGGAGATCGTGTACCCCAGGGGCCCGGTGCGGAGGACAGCGGGCAGGAAGAGCTGGACAATCATGGAGGTTAGTACGAGCCTCTCGAGACAACGCGCTGGCTGCTGAGACTGTCTAGCACGCAAGGAACAACGAGGACATCGTGCCGGGCGATATTATCGAGCGGTGACTGCCTTTCCATTGCTCCTGGGACCGCTATTGACGTCGGGGAGGTTTGATAGGTGGCAGATTGAGCTGTTCGGCCTGTACGGCTGGTCAAACGAGACATTTACCGGGGCATAGGGCACCGGAGGCCTGACTGGGAGGGCGGGAGTTGTGGGAGCGGCATCGTCTCTTGAAAGTACCTGTATCGCTGCTTGACAGTGCCTGCGCTATACGAATGAACTTGACATGGAGTTCATCTGGCAGGCAGCTAATCGTTCCCCAGGTTAATCCTGACACATGAGTTGATCTACTTCAAGAGATAATCCGAGTACGTGCGATGATCCTAGTTAATACCGTCCCCTAACTTTACAGCGTGCCCACTATGCCATGACGGACGACACCCCCCGCTTAATCACACATAAATCGCGACGATGAAGCATCTTAATATCAGGTCAAGATTATCCGGATCCGACTGTAACTACAACAGAAGATCATCCGGTCGGACTGAAGTCACTGCCCTGTCTCCATCCTCAACGAGCATCGCTTCTCCTTGAAACCCTACAAATGGATCCGTTTCGCAGCTGGCATCATTTTCGGCGTCAGAGGACACCTCAAGCCCTCAAAGCAGCCCAACGACGCGTCATGCGACTACGAGATTGGCGAGCTCGCCAACGAGTCCTTCGACCTCTATTACCACATCCTCCCAGAGCAGCTCACTCGATTGCAACCCGTAGACCCCGATATTTTCGACGAACGGCTTACGGTCACCCACACGAGCTCCCGCGCTGCAAGTTACAGAGAAAACGTTGGCGAGCGCGATGGCCACCGCTGCGTGTTGACGGGATTCGTCCAAGCATGTGAGGCGGTACATGTTGTACCTCACATCAAGGGAGACGAGGTAAGAAGTCACGGTGAACCACACAGTCTACCTCCCTCGTTGATCGTATTCAGTATATCCGCAGACTCACCGAACGCAACGGCGTGCGAGAGGAGAGAGAGAAAGACATCATACATGAGATTGACGACTGTCGGAACGGTCTATACCTCCAGGCGACCTTACATATAAGATACGGAACCGATTTCGCATTCCTACATGTACGTCGCATTATCATCCAGGGATGTCCGTATGGCTGATGGTTTTGGTATGTAGACACCCAACTTCGCCATGGTTCCTTCTGACGTCCCAGGCCCCGGAAACGTACTGGACCCCACTGTCGCACCGGCACGCTGTACAGCACACGTCTTCGATGGACCCATTGTGCTGGGGATAACACCTCAGGCGATCGTCGTTAAGTCAGGCAGCCAGGCCCGCATCGCAGATCGCGACTGGCCGCCCCCAGTACTATTCGATGTCACGTACGGCTCGCTCGTTCTGAAGACGTTCGGCGTTCAAGCGACCATTGACGCGATCAAGGAAGTCTGGCAGGACCAGCTCACGTTTGGAGTGCCCAAGGGGACAGTGGCAGAGAATGCATTCCGATCATTGCAGGAGAAGAAGGCCAGAAAGGCTCGCAAGCCGCATACAGAGAACAACAAGCGTGCGGAGCTGGATGCACTGGACCTCCTTCGCTTGATCCCATACCTAGGTGTTCCTCCTGAACGCGTTCGTGAGTATTGGGCAGCAGAACATGCGAAGCAGGAGTCGGATGACCAGCGGCGGTCGGAGGCGAAGGTGTCCGAATGGCGAGATCGATGCGCGGATGCTGGACTCTAGCCTCATGTTGTACCGGCCTGTCTTCTCCTTCAACGCCGACTCCTTCACGTACGCCTAATCTTTGAGTCCCATTGAATCCAGCACTATGATTGACAAATCTACCGCCAGGATACCTCTCGTTACTCCTGTCATCTTCAAGCCCTCATTCGCCGCTTACCTCTCACCCTCCTTGCTCTCGCAACTCATGCGCGTATAC
>WJSG01007897.1:0-21611 GCA_016618145.1 Sanghuangporus lonicericola | reverse complement strand
ATCCGGCTAGCGGTTAAGCCGCTACAGCCCTGGCCACGTGCTGGCCACGTTTGGCCACTTACTGTTTGCCCACACAGTTGGGCATTATATAGATAGGACCCCGACACATGGAACAAGCTGATGAAGGTAGCGCGTGCACACGCTGGGACAACCTCGGAACGTGCTTGGATAGTCAAACCTCCTGCAGCGCCCATGGCACGCAAGCATAGGCGACGCATCACTGCGGACAACAGCTCGCCCGTGCGTGGTGACTGAATGACACTAGAATATCTTGTATGGATCATCCTGGCCACCGAATTGAATGTCGTATGCTTCCGGATGTTTTGGTGCCGCCCATTACTGTATTATTGTATGCAGCGCACCGTGTATTACTGGTCCAAGCCAAGGTATTAACAAGCCTGGTATTATTGTATTAAATGGCCGTTTAATACACGTTAATACGTGATAATACATTTCCCAGACCACTGATGGACCACGACAGTATCAAGTATCGATGAAGATAGTAACAGGAACAGCGAAGAGATGGGTATGGAACGATGGGAAGAAACATGTACGGAAAGATTCAAGCTAGTCGGTTCGGAGGCCGCGTTAGGATTGTTGCTCCAACAGCTATAATACTATACATTGTCACCCGCAACTTGTTCGCCCCGGGCCTGCCGAGTCTCGTAAGTCTCATTGTCCATGTTGGCTGCACACAAAGTTTCTGCAGCCCGACGGTGTTTCACTAAGTATTTCTAGTACTTGCCAAAACACGGCCGATCGTCCTCCGGAATAGTCCAGTACCGGCCAATCTCGTTCCAGTCCTCCCCAGGACTCGGGAATGTAATTGGTACCTCGTCGGAGTCGTGCAGGACGTATTCCTCGACGTGCTCCGCAAGCGAGGCATAGTCCGCAAGCACCTCCTCGATGAACTCAACTCGATCGTCGTAGCCGCGGTCTTTGAAATTCAAGTCGATCGGCTGCACGGCGAGACGGAGGATGGGACGGCGGAGGCGCGCGCGCGCGAGGAGCAGGGAACGGATAGTGTCCTTCCAGTGTCCGTAGAATACCTGCGCGAACATGCTGCCGCTGTCCAGGAGGATGGTCAGGGCGCGGAGTTTTGGGCAGAATCGGGGTACGGGCTCCGCGCCACCGCTTTCCTCGCTGAGCGCACGGCTGACGAAGACTAGGGAGTCCTTGCTGCTATCGAAGTCCTTGTACAATGGACCTCCATCGTATTGCGCGGCATCCTCTCGGGGGTGCTCGTCCAGGTACAGGCAGAGTCCGAGTTCGAGTGTCTTGAGAGCGACTGCCTCTCGGAGGACTTGCACAACGGTCGAGCCGGGGCACCGTGCTCGCAGTTGGAGGTGGGACAGGCGGGAGAGGGGAAACATGCTCGGAAGCTGGTTGAGCCAGGGTTCGATGCGGTCGGTGTTGGTATGTCGAGATTCGCGGCCGTCCAGCCAAAATCCCGAGTCGTGTCCCTCGGCAGCCACTTGGAGCCTGTTCCAGTTCGTGTGGATGGCGAGACGATCCGATTTGGCGATAGATAGGAGAGGGGGTAGGATGCGGACGGTATCATCATTGTATGTGGAATTTATCCAATGTATGTATGTACGGGCACCTCCGGGGATGACGAGCTGGGTGAGCAACGCGAGGGCAGAGCTGAAGCGGGATTGGTTTGACATTAGGATGTACTTGAGCTGGCTGAGCGGTATTGGTGCAGACGCGACATCTCGCTCATCGTCTGCATATAGAGCAGCGAACTGAGAGAGATGCAGCACCTCGAGTGCGGGTGCGCTGCCGAGGAAGGAGAGGAAGGGCGACATGCGCAAGTCGGTATCCCAGCGGAAGGACAAATAGAGGTGCGTTAGCACAGGGAGAGGGTTTGAGGGGAGCCAGTCTGGGATCAGGCTGATTGCGAGGGCATGCAGACGTGAAAGACCACCGCAGAAGAGCGATTTCTGTAGAACAATCATGGGAGGTGGCGCGTTTGTGAGCAACGCATCGGGTCGGTATCCACTGATGGTTAGGCATTCGATAGAGGGGACATGCAGATCAAGGAGCCAGGAGTAGAGGACGGATTCCTCCGTGAGGCCGTACGCAACATCGAGTCTCTGGAGGCGGTCGGAATGCATCAGGACGGAGCGCAGGGTGTCCTTACGGTCCGACTCGTGGTATCTTGGAATGTTGATGAAGAGCGAAAATGGTCCGGGATGCGAGCGGCGCAAGGCAAACTCCTCCAACTGTTCTGGGTCATGACAGTCGATCCTTTGCCATAAATTGGGATTTGCGAGCGCCACGCGTCGCCATCTGCGGCAAACATGGGTGAGCCGGAGCAGCGGGAGAGTCTGCACTCTCGTGCTCTTTTCGAATTTGAGAGTAATGGCGGTGCATGGATCGACGTCGGAGAGAACGTGCTTGAACATGTCCATGACGAGCTCGTTCGGTAGCGTGTTCACGCTCACCCTGGCATTGATTTCCTCGCCCAAGATCGCCTTCAGTATGTGTATCCTCTTGAAGGTTCTACGCAGCTGTTGCAAGAGTCAGCTACACATCGAGCACATTATAAACTATTAGAGCACACGAACAGAACAGGGGCTGCATGAACGAGTCGATGAGCTTGACAGCCTCGACCTCGGATGATGTAGGGTTACTCACCTCATACCACGCTGACAAGCGCCGAGTGTGCGCTGCACTTGGCCTATAAGTTCTGCAATTTCATCCTCGTAGTTGTTTTCGATCTCCATGTTGTGTGGAAGCAGACGTGGTGTCCAGTACGTGGTGGTCGAGGAGTAAAGGTCGGAAGCGCCGAAGTTCGAACTTGGGCGCGAGATTCCGGCCGCTCGTTGCATATCCAACAATCTGAATGATCGCGAGCAGCACAACTGATTACAGGCGGCGGTCCTGACTCCCGAGGCTTCAGACTGACCATGTATACAAACATACTGTACTCAGGAAGTATTGATGTGCCAGTGCGGATGGTCACCCGTCGCTGGCATGCATGAGCGCAGACAGCGGTTTTAGTTGCGAAATATAGCGGAAGCCGGAGATAAAATGATGACGGGGCGAATACATTGCACTACCAACGTACTACATATCACGCGTATATGTTAGGTCATCAGCAAAACATCCGAGCGTGAGTTCTGAGTTGGCGCCCTTGCCAAGTCTACGGGGAGGTTGTCAGCCCTGGCGTGTGGGCTCAATACAGGCGATACCAGCCAATCTGCAGGACGGTTAGACGTAAATTCAATGCAGTGGAGATATTGCGGGGCTGCGCAACCGTACCGGGTAGTATACATGTACATGTGTGTGCTTCCAATACTACTAGCATACGCATCAGACCTCAGGCTGGCCTGCCAAAAATTGAACTACAAGTTCCTGAGTCAGTCGAGCTGGCGAACGTCGTCGACTATGAGTCGCAATCCGGATCCGTGGTTACAGTGATCAGACCTGCCATTGCACGTACGCACACGTACGGCGAGCGACCCTACAAGTTCCCGTAACCTGTACTGCGCAAGAGAAGCTCGTCAGCGGTTGCGCTATCCTCACCATCCTCGGGCCCCAAGTCGGGCAAGTCGTCTGAGTCCCCGCCCTCGCCCTCGCTGTCCCGGTCCTCGTCATCATCCTCATCCTCATCCTCGTCCGAGTCCTCATCCTCGTCCGAGTCCCCATCCTCGTCCGAGTCCTCATCCTCGTCCGAGTCCCCATCCTCGTCCGACTTGTCCCCGTCTTGGCCCTGGTCCATGTCCCGGTCCTCGTCCGGCTGGGCCTCACCTCTCCTGCTGCCACTGTTACTGGTATCGCTGTTGCTGTCCTCCTCGTCACTGCCCTCCTCACTAGAGTGGACATAGCCGTAGTCCAGTTCTTCGTCCTCGAGTGCGTCGCGCTCTTCCTGTTCCTGCTGCGCCTCGTCAATGTCATCAACTTCGGCACCGGTGTCCAGGTCTCCAAATGGGCTTGCTCCACGCGACTTTGCGGGGATTTCGTCGTCGGATCCTGGGTTGGACTCGGACTCCAAGGCGTCGTTGCGCGTGGGAGCAGACCCTGCGGATGGTGCGCGTGCGACACCTTGACGGTACCTCGGATTTGCACGTTGATGTCCCACCGCATCGCCGACATATCGCATGAACATGTCGCGATCGACGAACCTGTATGGGTGTGTTAGGCAAGAATCAAGATGGATGTCGTTGACGTACATGGACACATAATGATATTTCCAATCTTCGTCATCCTCGTCCTCTTGTCGTGCGATCGAGTAGCCAGGCAGTGATTCGTCCGTTTTGCCGTGTGCGAATGCGGGGATGAGATGGATTGCACGGAGGACGCAATCTGGCGAGATGAAGCCGAATGCGTTGTCGTCACGAGCCCACTTCAGCCGGTGAAGACGCCGAGCCGTGAATCCACCTGGAGCTGTACTGTCACGATCAAACCACCGTAGCCAGAGGACATGGATGGGTTCTGACTCGGAGTCGGTAGCGGGTAAACCAGGACCGGCACGGTAGGGGTAAACGTGGAGTATGCCAAGCACACGGGCGTAGAGGAAGGGATGCGCACTGCCATCGGGTGCGAGCATCATGATATCGGGATGGGTACGCGGGTTGATCGAGTCCTGCGAGCGGCGCATGTCGTACGACGTCCAATTGATCCGCATGACCTTGTGCATATATAGACGGTCAGCTCGAAGATGCACAGTGGCAACATCCTCCAGAGGAGGCTCCAGGCCATCGCCGTATGCGTCTCCTACTCCTGGAAGGCGTCCCAGAAGGTGAGCCTTGAGCTTGTATACGAAATCCTGTGTACTTCATCAGTACTGGTCGAATTAAATGCCGCTGAGTACGCACCTCGCATGCAGGATCATCAGCATTGTCGGCAGCGAACTCACTAAGCTTGACCCAGTTTCGTTTGTCCTCTGAGATGTGGAAGTGGTCGCGAGGGGAGGTCTGTGGGAGCGGCTGGCTGATGTCGAAGCGCAGCTGCATGCGCTTCCTACTACCTCCGACCTTGCGCTTCTTGACATCGCGAGACTGCCGGATCTTTCTTGAGCCTCCGTTTCGGGCCGATATCTTGTTCAGGACGTCCGCACGTTGAACCTCTGATGCGATCTGTCGATGAGCTTTGCGATTCTTGTTGGTACGCGGCCAGGCGTTCTTGACGCGTCGGTGCTCCACCTCACCCTGTAGGACGATCAGTATTTGACCTAGACATAAGGCTACAGTGATGGTGTACATACCGGCTGAGTTGTCTGGTTGTCCATTGTTCCAAACTCCCGGATGGCTGCGACGTAGTCTCCTAGCCGGTGGTACTTGTAAGTGATGAGATTGAATATCTTCCGCTTGATGGAGATCTTCTCGGGTTCCTGACCCTTCTTCGCAGCGGCCTTCGTCGCACGTCGCTGCCGCGATTGAGTCTCGCTAGGTAGTTCCTTGGTTACCCAGCGCGCGCAGACGTTCCGCTTGAAGGCACGCATCGCCGCGCCGAGTGTGGGCGTCGCGGCCTCGAACTTGCTGAGTGTTCCTTCCGAATGCAATCGGAGCTTGGCGAACGCATGCCACTGACAGAGCTCGAAGAGCATCGTCAGTACGATCCCGTTGTACGGCTCAGGCACGAGCCCTTCAAAGGCCGGGATCGAACACTGGTTGCAAAGGTTAATTCTGATATCATTGCAAGAGAGACGTCGAGACGTACGATCAGTATGTCTTCAAAGTCGCGAGCTGCGAGCTTCTTCATCGCTGAAACATTGCCGCTGAATCGGCGGATGGCGTCCTTGCCGAACGTTGAGATCATGGCATAGCTAGTAGACAGTAATTAGCCTGTCAAACGGGTTATCAGAAGGGACCAGATTGCGCACCGTTCGTCCAGGTCATGGACAGCAGTTCCTCCCACAGCAATCAGGAGGCGGACGAGATGCGTGAAGGTGGCCTTCCAGACGCCCAGCTCAAATTCATGAAGCAGGTCTGGCACGAACATGTTGTACGCATTCTTGCCGAATTCTCCAAAGCGGATGGAGAATGCGCTCTGCACGCCTAGCGTCAGGGCGCACGAGTGACGGGGAAGCGAACGACCCACCTGTGTGGTTGTGGTCGACGTCCTGTGGAGCAGTGTGCTCTTGACCCTATCGCCTTCAGGTGCAGCACCATTCTTGAAGATCCAGCCGCGCACCATGTCAATGCGCGAGGCGAGGAAACCGCTGTCTTCGCGCGGATTGTTTGTGCGTTTCTTCATGTCGTTCTTCGTCCCCATGTTGGCGAATTGCTTCTTCTCCGTGAGACATACAGGACACCCGCAGTTGCCAAGGAATTTGATCCCTGCAACGAGACACCTACATAACAATATTCATCAGCATGCCGTTGAGGGTTGCGCGGTCGCTGCCACACTTACTTCTCAGGGTAGTCAGCCAAGTACGAGAGGATGCGCGGGAAGAGGCGGCGCACGATGCCGTCTCCGCATTCCACAAGGACGCCGTGCTTGTAAGCCTTCATGAAGTCGTCGTCAACCAGCAGCAGCCATAGCTTCTGCATGAGGTCGCGCTTGAGGACGCGAACAATCGCGGCTGATGGAGCTTCGCCATAAGCAGCCTTGTATGCCCGGAAGAGTCCGTCGGGAAGCTGCAAAAGCGTCATTAATTATTAGCCACATTAAGTGGCAGCCCGCGCCGACTTACCGAGGGTATATATGCCAGGTGGTGCGCGGCGAACATGCTAGGCTTGAGGCGAAGGTACTTCGTCAGGCTTGCAAAGAAGTTGTATATTGGCCATAGCGATGCGGTGCCGAAGTTTGCGAGTCGCGTGGAGTCTGAGTAGACGAGCAATGGCGCAATTACGTACTCGACATCGGGGGCATCTTCAGGTTGGCGTGGTTGTGCTTGGAGCTCGTCGTGCTCTCTAAGCATGGCGTTGGCATTGTAAACCTCGGACCAGAGTCGCTCGGGAGGGGCATCTGGGTCCTCGGGAGTGCTGCGACTGCGGAAGAGGGAGAAGGGGATATGGTGGAACTTCCCTGCGACGGGATCCTTGTAGCCTGCCTTGAGAACCTCCATGAAGTTCCGCATCCAGATGCCGGTGATCGTGTACGAGGGTGCCGCCGACTCCGACGTATGCTTCACTCGAGCCTTTGGCAGGTGAAGCGTGACCGAGCCCTCGCGCCAGCCATCTGCGGTGTCAAACGGACCTCCGTTGTTGCTATACTGGTCCAGCCGCTTCTTCTCGCGTTTGACGCTGCAGCCCACCAGGTCGTTCTTCCGGAACCGCTTGTCTGTAAGCACCTCGTCAATGAGGCGCTGGAGCTGCGCCTCAGACTTGGTGCTCGTCCCGTTGTACTGCCATTGCATGAGCTTGAAGACCGACCAGTTGAGAAACGGCGCGTATGACTTCGCGGCCACGCCCATCGCGCTCTGTACGAGTCCGGGGAGTGCTGAGCCAAGCGGACGCAACGGGTGCTGCTCACGAGGGTCGGGGGGTGTGCGTATGTGTGAGCTTCCGTCGGCGAAGTCATCGAGGGTCAAACCCTCCTCGGGATCGTGCTGTGGTACCGTCGTATACCGCCTGAACACGCCGAAGCGGTTCGGCATTGTGTCAAATGAGTGATCTGCAGGTGGTGGTGGTTGCTGCATGTCAATGCCGAGATCGGGGTTCTCCTCGGGGTCATCTTGAGTATCTTCGACATATGCACGCAGTGGAGATGCGCGAGGTGGTGATGGAGGAGGAGGAGGAGGCGCCGCAGGCAAGAGGTGCTCTCCGAGCCCTCGTAACGACGTCGGCTCCATATCTCTGACGAATTGAGGCGCGCGACGTTCCCTGCCAAAGCGACTAGTTGATGTACCCAGCACAGGGCCAGGGGATGGTGCACGCGCGGCCTGTTGCATTCCGTGTAGGTACAGAGTCCGGGGTGCTCAGCAACCACACACATACCTGTCGTTCCGCTACCTTTCTCTTCTTCTCCTCCCTCGCTGCCGCCCTCTCATCCTCTTCCCTCTTTCGCTTGGATTCCTTCACGCGTTCCAGCTGGGCGTCCTCCTCGGCACGCTTCTTGTATCCTCCATCAATGAAGTCGAGCAGCGCTTTACACGTGTATTCGTGGTTTTTGAGGTTGTTGCTGGGCTTGCCGCAGCCGTCACAGGTCTTCTTGGCCATCAGACAGATGATAAGAAGGGCATATAGCCATAGCGAACGCATTGAGCCAGCCGAGGGAGATGGAAGACGTAACGAGAGAACAGCCAAGGCCAGCAGCGCCCAAGTCACCGCGGTCACATGACAGGCGCGTCGTCCTCCGACGCGCTCAATTTGGCAAGTCCTTGACAGCTATGACGCACACGCTTGCACGCCTCAAAAGGCTGCTGCCTTTCGGTGATCTCTCCTTGCTCTCTACTCCCATCTGCTTCCTGCTTGTGTCGCACACTTACTCCGGGCATGGCGTCTTCGTCGGGATTCAGCTACAACGAGCGCAGTGGGAAGGGAACGAAGTACAAACCACAGTAAGTTGCACTTGAGCTTCCAAATGCACTATATGCGCGCGCATATACTCACTGCAGTGTTACTGTAGAACTCACAGGTCCCCATCTCAAACACCTCCACCTGAGAAAAACGCTTCAAAGTCACGCAGAGAAGATGCACGGAGCGACCCCCGCGATGCAGAAGGTACTCAGCGCGACGACCGCCACAAGCGTGATGAACGCCACAGGCGCGAGCGCGACGAGGAACGTGACCGTGAAGAGGCGGAGCCACGCGCTGATCGCAAGCGGGATTCCGGTGAGCGCCCGAGGTCTCAACGTCCGTCCTCGCCTCGCTCCTCCTCCTCCGAGGACAACTCCTCTCGAGGGAAGCAAAACAGGAGCCGCACGGAGACCTCTGCAAGCTCAGCCTCCCGCAGGCGTAGGTCGCGCTCTGCCAGCCCACGCCGACGCCGCGAGGAATCCGCAGCTCCGGATCAGGGCACCCGCTCGCAGTCTCCTCCCGCTCCTGCAAACGAAGACAGGCATACACTGCTCAAGGACATCGGGGTGGACGTCGACAAGAACACTGACGAGCTGGACGTCACGACTGACTGGACGTTCTCGGCGTTCCAGGAGGTAATGTGTTTCATCTGGGACGCCAAGTCTCGCAGACACGTTCTGAGGTACGACCTCTCCCTATCTCAGCGTAACAGCACTGACTCACCAGCGCAGCAACACGGCCAAGGACACGATGGTCGACCACATCCGCGCCCTGTCACGCTTCCTCCATCGAGAGTACGGGCCCATCATAGACATCAAGCAAATGATCCGTCATGGTGTGATGGTCTATGCTCTCGGACCCGACGCCAGTCGCACGGAGCGCAGAAGACACATGAAGATCCTCAAGAACATGTACGCACTACTACATGACTCTATCTGACAATGATGGGTGCTAACCGTATGTATGCGCCTGTTTCAGCCCCTTGGATGTCGTTGAATGGCATGTCAAGTGCTTCGATGACCTTGTGTCCTCGCAACCCATCATGAAGAACTTTGCCGAGTACCTGGGGAGGTACGCACAACCGTTGATCCTCGCCTCGACCTTTGTGAGTTCCTGCCCCCTTGCATGCTCGTCGGCTGATCCACTTTGTATTCAACAGATTGATGCACATGCTCGCGCAGGCCGTGCGAGCGACCTCAACAGCATCCGCAAGGAATTACATACGTATGTGCCCGAAGCGACCCTTGAGAACGGCATCAAGATCCCGCCCCTGCGCTCATCGCAAGTGCGGCAACAAGACCCATCTGTCGGGTATAAATCCATCACCACGGGCCGTCTCGTCGTGAACATCAACGAGCGCGATGACTTCGATAGGGACCCGCAGAGGTATGTCTGCCGTACTCTGCAGATCTGACCGTCTAACCTCCGACTGCAGCTACTGCAACAACAAGCTGGCTCCACGGCGCAAGCATGGCGCAGCACCGAAGCGACGCTCAAAGAACAAGAAGAAGGCAGCCGATGCCGTGGTGGACGATGCCGACGCTGATGAGCCAGTAAGGGCGGAGGGAACGATCAGCACGCGCAAGACCTACCCAGCCTTCTTGTTTCCCACCACGCTGGAGTACGATTCCACGCGCCCGGATCGGGGATTCTGTATGGGCGAGACCGTCCGCAACGTGAGTGCCGCGCGTAGCATCAAACCGCACTCATTCACGCCTCGTGTACACAGACATATCGCGGCTTGTTTCAAGGTCCAACAGCAGCGACGCGCGAGGCTGGACTTCCAGGCCGTGGCCGCGGTTCCCTGTCTCGCTCTGCCGAGATCAAGAAGGTCCGAGCGCCGTTCATTGCGTATGTCGCAACGCTGGTGAGTCCTTATCAGTCACCGCTCATCTGATCTCACTCTGTCCCATCCACAGCTCCAGTTCATCCTGACCACTGGAGGTGCTTGGTCCGGCGACGACGGTCGTGGCACTGTCCGGGCCTTTTTCGACGACATTCTCGCGTTCGTGAAAATGGAGGAGGAGGCCCTCGAGGACGGAATGCCAGACATCGAGTGCGAAGACGACCTCGACGTGAACTTGCTTGTGTGGTGGAACAAGTAAGCCGTCATCTTCTCCGCTGTACTGTGCTGACCACCGTGCATTAGATGGGTATATGGTAGCGCGGCCGGCTGCAACAGCTCCGAGGACGAATCCGAGGGCGACGACACTGCGGATCTGCGCGCGCAGATGCTCGCTGCGCGTGCGGAGCGGCGCAAGACCCAGCGAGAGCGTGTGCAGAACAAGGGCAAAGGCAAGGCTCGGGCTGAGGAGGAGGAGGAGGAGGACGATGACCACAACTAGACCTGGTGAGCTGCATGCGGCGTCGCTGGGTTTCTTGGACGATTTGTACGTTTCGTCGCCCCCGAATAAACCTTTGTCTCCATTCTCTATTCTGTCATGGGTGAACGCATACGACAGCGATTCCAAGAAGCAGTGTGATTCCTGCGATGCCCCGGTGGAATTACGGAGGCGCGAGCCATTTGAGTGTAACCGTATGTCATCCAATTCCGTGCATACGGTTGTTACACTGGGTGACATTGCGCTGGATTGGCTACCTTACGTAGAACTACAAGCTAAGTAATTCCGAGCAATCCGCTCCATACCACCGTGGCCTTGAGGCTGATTGGGTGGATTGCGGCCGCTTGCGTCTCCTCGCATCCTTGCGACGCATATTGGATGCGACCGCAACACCCCCCGACTACCTCTCAATCCTTCGACCCAATTGCCGCGGTCGGCGTGCATGCGTGTACATGCGCGCACACAACTTCACTCGCAAGCGTTGTGAGATTTTGCTGATGGTGTCGTTCGTCGGAGGAGCGAGCGTATGTGGACTCAGTCGGCGGCGATGGATGCGCTGTCTGCGAGGTCCGAGGGGTGCCGCTGGACCTGCGCCTCAAGCTTGTTCCGTTGTTCCCGCTCGTCGTCGTCGGTAAGCAATATGAGTGTTGTCCGGTAGGCGAACACGTCCAGGTTCGGGGACACGACGGTAAGTAAATGGCAAGCGGAGGAGAAGATCGTACTTCGAACACACCCTCGGGCAACGCAGACCGCAAGAATGTGCGCCGTGTGCGAGAGAAGATGGCTGAGCAAGCTCGGAACAGGAGTGTAACATGCAGGCCTCACGTTAGATCCCGTGGCGCCGAGTGTATGTATATGCAAGGACGTCGACGTCGACGGCCGGGCCTTGAATCTGCAACGCAAGTCAGACGACGGAACGATAACATTCGCGGGAAAGCACGCATACGTCTTAGCCAAGGCGACGTGATTATAAGTACTTCAGCGCACGAGCGGAGAGCGAGTGATCAGCCGAGTCCAGCTGTACTCGTACGCTGTTGGTCGAGAAATCCGGCCTGGCACTGTAAACGCCACACACGACCGCGACGCGTCTTCCAGGTTCCTCCGAAAACCGCAGAGGCAGTTGTCCAGCGATACTCTCGAGGCCTGCGAAGATGATCAGCTCAAATGCAACATCCAACGATTGACTGAACATACGCATCTCGCAATCGCTGGGTGTCGGGCAGCCTCAAGTTCCCGAGCGACCCGTCAGTCCTGGAACTGCTCCCGGATGCCGCGCTCAATCTCGGCCGACAGCGCACTCTGCCCTGCTGTGCGAGCTGTCGGTACAGCGCATCCATCCGCTTGCCAGTGCCCGTATGAGGGTACGTGCGGACTACCCAAGGGGTCGAGAAGTTCCGTCGTAGCGCGGGCCAAAGCTGAGCCTTCGAGCATCGCGCGCGGGCCAAAGCTGAGTCTTCTTCGCAGCCCGCGGGCAGTGCGTCACGGTAAAAGTTCGAGGTGAGGGAATGGAAGATGGAGAAGCGGTTTGTGGAGGTACGTATCAATACCCGTGGGGCTGAAGCCAATGGCGGGTCAGAAAACCCAGTCAGAGTAAGTAGGCGAGGGACAGAGCTCAGTGTACGTACTTTTGTCGTCCAACTGCGAGTCAGTCCTCGGAGTGTTTCGGCAGATCTACGGGCAGGGACCCGAGCCGGGGAACGAGCGGTCAGTGGAGGGCAAACCGCAGACTCTTGCAGCCGCTCGGAATCATGCCAGTCGGCTCGTTGTTAGAGAATGGGAAGTACGAAGCTCCGTCACCGGTGACAGGCGAGCGTGAGCCAGCGGTCTCGCTGACATGTAGAGCCATCGGCGGACATGGCTCGGATTCGTGCAGCGCGTGTTGAATGACCCGCATGAGGAGTTCGTTCGGCAGCCTGTTCACGGGCGACCTACAGTGGATTTGCTCGCCCAGCGTCGCTCTGAGATACTTTCCCCGGTCAGTGGTGAGAGATGTGCGCAGCTGGTTACGGCCGGTGAGTAGTCCGAGCTAGCAATCTCAACATGCATCTACGCTACTGACGGAAGGAAGAATCGAATCTTGACCGATCATCATCGTGATGAGCTCGAGAGCCGGTTCGAGACAGCCTCGTCGATTGACGTACCTCATGTCTTGCTGGCGGGCGGTCAGCGCAGGTTGCAATTGCCGAAGAAGACCCGGAATGTCGCGAGTGAGGTCCATATGCGCCTTTGAAAACAGCCGAACGGAGCACTGAGAAATTCGGTTGTGGGTGGAGGGAAGACCGTTCAGAAGCGCCGAAGTGCAAATTTGTTTGGCTGCGTCCCGAATCGCACCAGCCAGATAGTAGGGACAAGTATACGTCGAAGCCCTGATCGAGGCAGCACCGGCCGGTTGACAAACTGTGCAAGAGGGGGAAAGAGGAGGTGCCGAAAGATAGGAATTAAGGACCGCCTGAGGTCGCATGGCTATTCGACTCGTACTCACTGGCGCATACTGTCTACAGGACTGTTGATCGACAGCCAGCAGATAGAGCGAATGGCGTTGATAATTTCGGAGGAATAAAGTTCAGCTCGTTGGTGACTTGGAGTACTTCTGTATACGAGCTGGGTGACCACCGGCAAAACTGACAAGCCCGTATGAGCCTCGTAGACATGACATATTGACCGTTCGAGGTGTTGATAGTGAAGCAAGTATCCGTCCGGATTAGTATCCCAGAATTGGTTTTGTTTTGCTGTGTGGACACTTGCAGCAGCTGCGAAACTAGGCGGCGAGAAGACGGCACCGTAGCGGTATGAAGTTGGCGAAGAAAGGACGCCTCATGCGCATCCGCAGTGGTTATTTCTCGCAGACAAGTAGACAGACACAAGTCGAAGGAAAAAAGCTGTAAGTTATGCTGCAGTGGAAGTGGCTAAGTCCAAGTCGCGAAGTCCGAGCGGAACGGAGCTGGGTTCAGAACCCTAACCCGAGATGGCAGGCGAGTTGCCGTGGTCGTCGTCGGCGCTGTCCTCGACACCGTCCTTGTCTTCTTCCTCGCTGTCTGCTTCCCCGACTTGCTCGCTGTCCTCCCTCTATCTCGTGTCTCGTCTCGTCTCTCTTCTGTCTCTTCTCATTTTCGTCGCTCGTTTCCCCAGACTCCAGACCTCGACACACTCCATCAAAACACAGCTCAGGCACGATGGCGATGGACGCAAGCGAGCTGGGCAGATGGACCCGCTTCGCAGGCAAAGGAGGCATCGGGAAGTGCACCGCGCTGCAGGACTGTATCGCGGAGGAGCCGCAGGATCTCATGTTCATGAAGGTGAGTACGCTCTTACAGCGTTGGATTTCATCACTTCTACGCCGGTCTACGTCCTCGCCGCCTCGAATTTGTCTTCTTCGTCGTGAGCTTAACCCGTTGACGCACACGCTGTGTCTCGGAGCGAGCATGCACATGCTGCAAGTGATGCGGGCACCCCTCTGAGACTAGTCTCCGTGTCAGGCGCGGTTGATGCAGTCCGTGACCGGATATCAACGAGAAATGGTACTCCATGCGTCCCGGGCTGTATCATGCCGTGCTGGTCTCCGCTCACTCGCCAAGCATCCTTGTGCTTTTCCATCCAGAGCGTATGTGGGGCACCATGGTCGTCCCAGTTTGACAAGGATCGCAGTCATTCCTCCGCGTCCCTGCTTGTGCCCCATCTCGTAGTGTTATTCTTCCAAACACCGCTCGGTGCGTAAGCGGGACTTGGCTGAGAGCGGACGACGCGGTACCCACTTCCCGCTGTCTCGACTGATCCCCCACCTTTGGTATCGCTCTGCGACTCCTCTCCGCTCCATGCGTCGTGTCTCTGAGCTGTCTCGACGCCTCGCCATCACCGCCCTGGGGTGTATGAACACCAGCACTCGCCGCACATGGCACGCCGGACGCGATAGAGGCACAGAAGAGGCTGTCTGAGCGGACGCTGACGATGCGGGGAACCTCTCAGGTACTCATGAACATTGTCGTGATTGGCTGCCCGGGAGGTTTGCAAGGCGGTCGATTTCCGTTCGTCCTAGCGGTGCATCTCCGCCGGTGATCATACCATTCCGTGACGTCGTCTCTCTCGTGCAGCTTCGTGCCAGCGTCCTCCGTTGCTCGTTCGTGGCGTGTACCACACCTCTTCATACGTTCCGCGGCTTTTGAGCGTTCTCACCGAGGAACGAGCTACGCGAAAGTGCCGGTGACGTTCGCTTAGTCTTCCTGGGGCTGGCGACGCGTGCGCGGTCCCGTCCGCGTCGTCGCGACACTCCGGCTCGAGCCATTACGGACAAGAAGCCCCAGGCGAAGGACGATCTTCTGTGGCGTCAATGCCCTGTGCTCCCTCTCGTGCTTCTCCTCGCGTTCGGGACACGGACTGCAGGTAGCGCTTGAACGCTTTGGGGTATGCACCTGTTACGAGCGGGAAAGGGTTGTCGCATCTCGGAGGAGCTGCGACCATCCTATGTATAACGCGTTGAGGGCGGCATACCTCCACGGACGGCGTGATGAGAAGTGATTCCGGGGCACGTACTTGCGGGCAATTCCGTGAGTGCTTTCTCGGGAGCTGTCTGCGTCGCTTGGATGCGATGGGTGTTCGTGCTGATGCCCGCGTGACACGGACGTCGGGTCTGCTGCTGGGGAGAGAGAAGGTATCGGTTACTGTGCATTTGGAGAAGGGAAGCCTGTGGCAGGGGGCTTCCCGCACGTCAGTGCAGCCCTCGATGGTCGTCGCGGCGTCAGTGGATGCTCTTGATCTCTTCTCGTGGTTGCAGCCCTTCGGCCGAGGTGTTCACCTGGGTGAAGCATCTACCCCCATGCCTCGCTGTTGAGAGACTGGACGGAGTATTCGATCGGCCACAGGACTGACGTAAATCGCTCGGCGGGTGTGCTGCATTCGCTCGGTGCCGCTTCTCTCGGCGGATAGGCTTCTTCGTGCATCGTTACTATGCAAATTCAGACCGGCGTCGACTCGCAACATCAGCTTCACTCGCCCCCTCATCCCTCGCGTGTCCGCATGTTGACACTCCTCTGTTTACAGGACGACGAGATCATTGTGCTCATGCAGATCCCCGGTCATGTTGACCTCTACCTTGTGAGTACCCGCTTAAGCCTCATTCCGTGCTCGCTTTAACCTTCCTTGCCCAGGGCTACTGCGAGGGCGTAGTCGGCAACTTCCACGGCGACGCCGTCCGCTTCCATGGCCGCCTCAAGAAACCTGTCCTCACGAAGCGAGGATCCGCTGCCTCGCCGATCTCTCGGCCCTCGTCCTCGCAGAGTGCGTTCACCGTCTCGGCACGCGACGCGCCTTCCCCAGCCGTCTTGTCTGTCCGCGAAGCGTTCTCTCCAGTCGCTCTGTCTCCCCGCGACTCGTGGTCGCCTTTGGTCATGCGGGAAGCCCCTCCGCCGCAGGTGTCCGCTCCGCAGATTGAGCCCAGCGTTTCCTCGTCCAGCAGCATGTCCTTCTCCGCTGCATCACAGTCCCCACTCGCCTCGCCGAATCCGGAGCGCTCCATGAGCCACGAATCTCAGGCGACATCCCTGTCCTCCGCCCCGATCACCCCAGCGGACGACCGCGCGGACGGGGCCTCGATCGCACGCACCGCCGACGCATCAGACACGGAGTCGCTCGCCCCTCCGATTCGACTTGAAGACATCGCGAAGCAGCTGAGCAGCGACAGTCCGGTCGAGCACTTCTACTCCCCGAGTCCGACAACCTCGCGCTTCCCGCCGGGCGACCGCGACTCCGTGTACTCGGACGAAGAGCCGAACCCGCGCATCTCGATCGCGTCGTCCGACAACGGCGGGGTCAACATCGGCCTCTCGCTGCTGGGAGACGGCGGAGACGACTCGGACGACAGCGACGCGGAGTCCTTCTCGGCCATCAGGCGGGTGCAGTCCCCCGAGTCGACGTTCTCGCTGCGGGTCCCCATGACTGCCGGCTCTGAGTCGCAGTACTCTGAGTCTCCACGAAGCACGACTCAGTTCGCCCGCGTCGCCTCGCCAGACTCGACAGTCGAGGGCCCTTTCGAGCCCCCCAGCGCACGCTCAGAGTCGCACTACTCTGCGTCGCCCCCGGCAACTCAGGCACTCGATCTACCGCCCACTGCCCGCTCTGAACGCTCTGAATCCAACTACTCCGGGTCGCCAGTGAGCACGCGCGCACCGCTCCCCCCAGGAGAAGGCATCGTCCGCCCGGAGTCCGAGTACGACTTCAGCGAGGACTGGGAGGGCGCGGACGACATCTACGACCAGTACCGGTACTCGCGCTTCTCGATGGCGTCGAAGATGTCGCGCATGTCCAGGCGGATGTCGAAGGGCTCGATGCACTCCGCTCACTCGGACGCCCCACCCGTGCCCACGCCTGCGGAACGCCCCAGCATCGACTCGAACAGGGATAGGAAGGGCTCGAAGGGCAAGATCCCGTCAAGGCTCGCGGAGTCGACCACGCAGGCGGACATGGATGTGGAAGCGGATGGGGATGGGGATGGAGATGAAGACGAAGAATCGATGTCGCCGTTGAGCAGGATGGAGAGGAATCGGCCCGCTCCGCTGACGATCAGGAAGGAGCCGGAGCCTTCTCCGCTGTTGCATGCGACGTTTGGATCTCCGGTCGCGTCGCCGACCGCTCCTTCTGCCACTTCAGGGTCGTTTGCGTCCCCGACGCTCGTCGATCCTGCGTTTTCTATGAACATGGGCGCGACGAACCCGCGGAAGTCTCGCGATGAGGACGACGACAGCGAGGAGTCGAGTGATGACGAGGAGAGCCGTCGCTCGCGGCAGGAGGTCTCTCAGCCTAGCCGCAACGATCCTATACCGATGTCAGCGATGTCGCAGGCCGCCGAGATCGTCAATGAGCACTCTTCTGCTCGGTCGTCTCCGCCTACACCAGCCGTTCCCCCGCTCTCTCCGCGATCTGACGAGTCCTCCGCCACGCTCGAAAAGCGCCGACTTGCAGTGGCCAATGCAGACCCAACCGACGAGCCTCCGCCGCCGCCATACAGCTCGGCTGAGGCGTCCGGAGCTGGTGCTTCGGGCTCGACGTCAGCATCGACTACACAAGCACCAACACCGGCTACTTCTCCTCCGCCCGGCAACTCCGTCGTGAACACGCCTCCCGGACAACCCACCCACCCGACCGCACGTCCCATCGACCCGAATCGCCAGCCCGTACACCCCATGATGCGACAGTCCCTCTTCGCGCCTCATCCTGGCGCCCCCAAGCCCGCAGCCGCACCCGTCGGTCCCATGTACGGCCGCCCGAATCAGCAACAACCACCACCCCAGCCCATGCCACAACACGTGGGCCCGCCTCCGGGATCCGCGTATCAGGTACTCGGGATGGCGTTCCAAGCCAGGCGCGAAGGCCGCCCTGCCCCACCTACGATCTACGGCCGCTTCGAGTTCGACTTGACGATGTCCATGGGCCCGGTCCCCATCACGTTCACGACGGAGCCGCAGAACAACGTCCCGGCGAACAGGGCGATGCGCCCGCCGCCGATGCCGTGGTCCCCGGCTGGGGGTGTGGGCGCGGGTCCGAGTCGGGTGGGCAGCCCGGCGTCGCTGCTGAGTGCGCGGGGCGTTGTCGATCCGACGGGTAGGAGGAGCGCGACGTCGCCGCCGTTGAGGGGTCCGTCGCCGTTGCAGGGCTCGGCGCCGTTGCAGATTGACCAGGTGTTGGCGGATGTTGCTGGGTCTGGGAGGGGCGCGAGTCCGGCGCCGAGTCTTGGGGCGAGAATCACGAGTCCGCCTCCGAATCTTGGGGCGAGAATTACGAGTCCGCCTCCGAGTCTTGGGGCCAGGATCACAAGCCCTCCTCCGATGTCAAATGTCAATGGGAGCCAGCCTATCCAGCGGGCGAACTTCTCGCCACAGGCGGGTGGGCCGCGTCCGAGGTCTAGGTCTTTCTCGGGTATGGCGAGTGGAGATCTGAGCGTTAGGACGCAGTTGGATGTGGGCAGGTACGCACCGCTCACGTATGTGCCATCGCATGGTTCCACTGACTACATTCACAGCCGAGATGATTCCTCGGCCGCTGCGCTCTCCAGTCAGCTCTCCCCACCGCTCTCGCCCATCCGCCCTCTCCAGATCACGACGAAGCGGTCAAAGTCCGCCATGTCCACCACGACAATTGCGCCTTCTAATGTGCCATCACCACAGCGTGCGACGGTATCGCACTCCCCAACTGTGCTACGGGGATTACACGCGCCGTCACCGCTCTCACAGGCCGTACATACCGCTGGCCCCGGAGGAGGAGGACCTGGAGCCCCGCCGCCCGTACGTTCTCCTCCACCTCGTGCGTCCACGAACCCGCTCCCAGGCTCAGTTTCGTCTCCTCCGACAGCGGACCCTGTCGCTCCAGCTACGCAAGTCGTTCGCGCGTTATCTCTAGACCAGGCGGGCTCGTCTCCGACCGGGTCGCCGTTGTTGGGTGCGAATGGGTTAGGAGGTGCGGGTGCGAACATGAACGGGCTGGGTTCTCCGACGAAGATTCAGAGCCCGCTGGCGACGCTTCCGGAGAGTCTTGCGTTGAACGCCAGTCCGCCGTCGTCCCCGCGGTCGGTGCAGAGCTTCGTGCCGTTGTCGCCGAGGTCGGCAATCAACTTCCCGACCCCGTCGTCTCCTAGGGTACTTCGTCATAGTCGATCTGCTGTTATGCCCACGACGAGTGCGAGCTCTTCGAGAACGTCGACATCTGATCGGATGTCGCCGCTGCGGTTGCGGACAGCTTCGCAGTCAGAAGCGGGCTCGCGGCCGTCGGTCGATTCAGTGCTGTCTGCGGCGTCGGAGCGGGTCGTGTCACCAACGGGCTTCGACGAAGCCAACCAATCGTCCGCGGCATCTCCGTCGACGCCAACATCTGCATCTTTTGAAGGCGGCACGATGGGCCTCCGGATCAGCAAGCGCAGCCCGCGGCCACCAGTCGTCCCTCTGCGGGTGGTCACGAGCAATCAGTCGCAATCAGGACAGTCGCCATCAGGACACAGTGCTAGCATCCACAGTCCGACGTTCAGCGTGACGACCGCAACAAGCGAGTACACGATGGACGGCGAGAGAGACACCGTGCAGGTGCAGGACACGGACTTCGAGCTCGTCAGGCCGACGCTTCCGCTCTCTCCATTCGGCAGGGGGAGTTTCGAGAGCCTGCCGAGTCCCGGGATGGGAAGCTTCCTCCGCGCGGACAGTCCCGCTCTGTCGACGCTCTCGGGCGGGTCGAGTCTCCGGCAAGGATTCGGACTCGGGGATGCGTCCGCGTCCACATCGTCGCTGTCGCCTCGCGGAGACAAGTCCCCGAAGGAGAGCAAGGAGTCCGCCGAGGCGCACCGCCAGCGCGAGCTGCGCTGGGTGACCGCAATCTCGTCGATCACGCCGTCGCAGGCGCGGAAGAGCAAGAAGGTCCGCAAGATGGTGCTGGATGGCGTGCCCGCGAGCGTGCGCTACCAGGTGTGGGCGATGCTCACGGATAGCAAGGGCAAGCGGATGGACGGGCTGTACCAGAAGCTCTCGCAGCGAGATAAGGTTGCGGCATGGCAGGAGATTGAGCGCGATGTGAGAGAGGGGTTCGACGGGATGCCGATGGCGCGAGACGGGTCGCTCGGGAAGCTGCTCCAGGTGTATCTCTGCATGGTGCCCGATATCCAGTACTCACGGGGTGCGTTCTTTGTCCTCGGTTGTCGACCGTTGCGTTGGAGCTGATCGTCTTCGTAGGTCTTGTGATGATCGCTGGACAGTTGCTTCTGCAGTCTCCCGAGGAAGACGCGTTCTGGACCTTCGTGTCGCTCATGGACACGCATCTTCGGCCGTACTTCTCGAACAATAGTGTGCAGCTGGAGGTCGATGCCTCGCTCTTCGCTCGCGCGCTGGAGTCCAACGACGCAGCATCTGCCAAGAAGGTCTTCGGTGACATGGGCATCGCCCCTGTCGCTATCTGTAAAGCATGGTAATGCTTCTTCGCTTGCTTCTGTGCGAGTGCCGACATCTGACTTTTTCTGCAGGTTTACGACCGTCTTCGCCGATGCACTTCCATCGGAGTACCTCGTCCGCCTGTGGGACATATTCTTATTCGAAGGTACGTACACATATATGTTCTCGACGCGTCGTGTCCTCACGTGAAGTATAGGTGTTACATTCCTGTTCCGAGCTGGCTTGGCCATCTTCTCCTGTACGCGGCGGATGTTCTTGCAGTCTGCGTCGCCCGAGGGTGTGCTCGACGTGCTCTCCCGCCCCCCGCTCGCCGTCCTGCCTCCGAACCCGGACGCGTTCGTCGAGCTCGCATTCTCCATGAAGCTCAAGGACGACGACATCCGGAAGCAACGTAACAAGCTTGAGGCGCAGGTTAAGCGTCGGACGGCGCAGACGCGAGCGTCGCCCATGTCGCCCGCTACTCCGCAGACGATCTCTCTTCCGAAAAACGGCATCTAACGTATGTGTATGGTTTCTCTGTTCATAGGTCTTCGCAGGTTTTATCATTCGTACCATATCATCTTTGACTTCTACACGCATTCATATCATACAGCATTCCCTCCGTCATTCCGTCATGCATTCGTAATCATCCACGCACGCACACATCATGCACATGCATATAACATATGTATCCACTTTGTCCCAGGCTGTTCGTCAGCATTCTATCATCGACTTACGCTGTGAGTTCTCGCTCTGCTGTGCACTCGCATCTCTGCATAGGTCTGCCTACTGGCTCGTTGTTGCCTGACATACCACACTCTGAGGTGATTTGTGTCGCAATGCATACCACCCTCCGCGCTCCCTACTTTAGGGAACAGTACAAGGCTTCTGGACGTGCCCCTTACGAGGTGATGGCCCGCAAGGCTCGGTGCGCGTTAGCCCGTTGTTCTCTTGTATTCCGT
>WJSG01007887.1:0-13984 GCA_016618145.1 Sanghuangporus lonicericola | reverse complement strand
CATACCCTTCATGCGCCATCACCGAGTGACGAGCGCGCGTCCTAGCACTAGACAATTACCCGACGTCGTTATGACTGGAAACTCTCACTACAGGCCACTGATCATTCTCCGTACCCCTGTAGTTTCAAACGAACGTAGGCCACTACCAGGTCATCGGGAGGTCAAGTCTTGAGCCGGTAGTTCGCCGCAGTCCCTTACAATACCAATAAGGCGGCTCGCAATCCCTGAACGTGGCGGAGCTCCGAGTCAACATTGGCATGCCAGATCCACCTCCGAAAGACGAGGACTCACGGACGTTCGTGCAGCCGGTCCCAGCAGGCCCGCGAATGCCCGGGGTAACGCGTTGGGAGAAACTTGACCCAGAAGTGTTCCTTCTCGCTCTCGTCTTGGTGAAGCAGAAACAATCCCTCGAGGACCGGACATCCACGCTCGAGCGTCTCGAGCATGTCGCCGCCGTATCGTACCAGCAGTGAAGGCCACTGTCNTCTCGAGCATGTCGCCGCCGTATCGTACCAGCAGTGAAGGCCACTGTCTCAGCCTCGGCGGATCGAAGTCGTAGGACGATGGGGAATCTTCGTAGTCCAGATGAAGATGGACTGTGCGCAGCGTCTTCGTCGAAGCGAGGATAGCTGCGATGCGCTTCTGTTCGCACGAGCTCGTCTTCAGTAAGCATACCAAGGACGAGGCACAAGTCCATGACTCACGAAGTTCAGTGCATCAGACCCACGGGAGGTCCTGTACTGGTGTATCTGGATAGCGTGCAGACGTGGATACGATGACGCGACATGAAGGAGCAACTCTTCTTCGGCTTGGTCGCTCTCGTAGACGAGTTCGAGGTGCTCCAACGAGAGCGCCGCCATACGGGTCAGGATCCGCAGACATTCAGACGACGACAGTATCGGTGTAGCAAGACCCTTCATGTCTTTCACATGCAGCGGAGAGTTTCGGAGGTAATAGCGAGGATAGTCACGTAGAGCGAGACGCACTAAGGACGTGCATGGCTCGGATACGATGGTGTCGTCTGGGTCAGGATAAGCGATGGAGAGCGACTGCAATTGACTGATGTCTATGGCAGTGGACGTAGACCGTCTCCCACAGACAGGTGCACGTGCGCAGTCGAGAGGCTGAGCCACAAGAACTGAGATTGAGCGAGGACTGTTCAAGAGGCGAAGCAATCGCTGGAGTTCGCGGGCATGTGACTCGTTCAGGTAGCGACCCGTGAGGCTCAGATCGCGGAGATTTGGCCAGGGAAGTTGGGACATCGCCGCAAGAGGGATTGCATCGACGGATAGTGCGAGTGACTTGGCCGATAAATGCATTCCGAGCACGATTGGACCAATGTATCTGAGGTCGAAACCTGTCTCCTGTTCGATGTCGATATTGTTGCCAAAGGCACGTGTAGCTTTCCAAGGATAGGTAGGATAACTCAATCGCTCCAACGTGTTTGAGAGTGTTGAGATGGCTGGAGGGAGCCATGTGTGAGCCTCGACGGGCGACCGCGAGGTGTTGGTGAACGACAAGGAGACGAGAGAATGGTTCAAACACCGTTCAAGGACACTAATTGGGACACGGCCCACAGTCTGATCGAAGGTAATCGAGCAAATGTTGGGGAGGTAGTCCAACTCTTCGCACGAGGGCACAGATTGGGAGAGTCCCCCGGCGTATACTAAGTGCCTGAGATGATGATGTCAGAAGCTCGCCTACGAGATGAACAAGCATGCGCTAATACCTGACGTAGGGTCGAATTGCTACCGGCGGGATCCTATCAGCCTCCCTAGCGCTGGCTTTCACACGGCAATTTGAGAATAGGATAGGCATACAGTAGCAACGCAGTCGACGACTAGAGGAAGCCAGGTTGACGAGTAGACCACGAGGTTTGAGGTATCGAGCTGCAAGCTCGCGAATGACATCCTCGTTGAGACGTTCGAAGCTGAGGCCAATATCATGAAAGCATCAGCAATGCATACCACAAACTTGAACGATTGAAGAACCTTGTGCGAGGGGTCATTCTGGCGATTGGACCGACTCCTGACTGCCGCGACGGCTTAATGTATGGTTCGTGACGTTCGGTAACTGCCGCGCCTAATGGGGCAACTGGAACACCGCCACCTTGGCCGAGGCGGGAACCAAGGCTGACTTTTGTCAGAACTCGCCAGTGAACTCTGCATCGCCCTAGATGTGGGGCCGCGAGAGAGAACTTGTCGACGGTATTCGGCATTGCTATCACTTGTCGAACGAACTTTGAACATGCCCCTCACGAACGTATACTCACTTGATAGCGCTGATGTCTACGCCGAGGTAATGCTCGTAGAAATCTGCGACCCATTGGCTAGTCACAGGGCGCCGCTGTGGTGGCAAAGCACGAGCATGAGTATGGCCGACTCGTCATATGTGCTACTAGTACCCCGGTGCTACCCACCTCTTTATGATAGTCGGCCGAAGACACATGACAGATGCGCGCACAGTCCAAGTCCTCCCTCTCGCCTCTAATCTTCCGGGGAGTATCGAGATCGACCTGGCCTGTTTTGAGACAAGTATACGCATCGCGCGCGAGCAGCTGCATGCGAGCTAGTGAGCGCCCCGCACCATCGACGAGTGTGAGTCTCTCAGTTTCTCACCTGTGGCTTTATGGTCACTCCCAGATCCGGATCTGTGGGCCCCAACCGAAGGGGAGTGACTGCCCGACAACGGTAGATGATCACCCGCCCGCCAAATACATATATCGACTCACGCGGGTCGGACCACATGCGCAACGCCCAGACGTCCACTGCGAGCACAGACAGGGCCTGCGCCAGCTCCTGTGCGAATGTGTAGCCTCTGAACATGTGTTTGGCGAGGTGTCCACAAGCGAGCACACAGGCAGAGACGTATCGTGAGCCTGTTTGCAGGCCGAGGTCCGCAGCCGTGCGGTACATGGCGTCGAAAGCGCGTCTCGCCGTGAGCAGCTTCGGCTTGGGTCCTCTGGTCTTATGGTGTCCATACCAAGCAGGCGTAGAAATGTAGCACGAGGCTTCCGAATCCTCGAGTACGCGCAACAGGTGGCGGGCCCGGGCCTGCAGGGTGGTATCGGGGACACTGGCGTCGTTGAAGATGCCTTCGACGATGGGCTTGAATGTCGCGTAATCGAGAACCAGAGGGGGGGGGTCGAAGCGAAAGAAAGGCACATCAAACATGATGGCGGCAACTTGGATGCAGCGTGCGTAGAGGCCCCTGTCTCCCTCAGGGTGGTGGCTACGCTTGGGGCTGTGCAGTTCGACCTAGGATGGACGTCGTTATCTGTCTCCGTACGCAACGGAGTTCGTAGGGACTCAACCTGGAGTACTTCTTGTATGCTATCCGTCGACAATGCTCTTGGAGTTACTTGAATTTGGTATAATCGGTGCTGTAGAGAATCTCATTGTACCGGAACTTAGTGGGCGTATTGAACAACTTGACGCAGCTGGTGGCGAAGTGTGGTGATCATGCACTGCAGTTCAATACCAAGTCTTGTATGCTCCCGAGTTGCTCCTGAGGCTACCGGCGGCCTGCATTTAACCCAATCGGCAACGCCCGATGCAGTCGTATGATGGCATGCGATCAACAGTTCTGCCACATGGGACGGAATGCACAGAGGCTCGCAATAACGGCTCACCTCTGCCCGGAGGTGAGTCCGAGCACAATGGCACTAGCCACGTAGGCATTAGCGTCCCAGATCACCTACATGAACATCAGCACACACTGCGAGGGACTCGGATGCAGAAGGACATACATAGATGCAGAGAACGGCCGTAAATTGGCCACGTTCGTGTGAACGCGACCACACCACGCAGGACACGCGGGTACGGTGTACAAAAGTGATTCTGAATCTATACGAATAGGGTACAGGGCGAACGAATGTGAGGTTCTGGGATTTACTTCGGATTTCCGGGTACAGGTAAGGGGGCACGAATGATGTACACGGTATCTTATAGGGTACGGAACTCGTATGCAAGTGGTGGTGATGATGGTGGTACAATGGGTCGATTAGGGATGTGGGTTACGGTAATCCGTTATGTGTACAACGTCCGTGAAGGTCCGGCGTGACAATGGGCGACTAATCGTAAGGACACAATTCCGGGACAAGGAAAGGCAGGATTGGAGCGAAGGCGGGCAGAGTGGGAAGGTCATAGAGAGTGATATTCTCAGCCCAACCTGCTGACGATGGTCATCAGGCCCGGGACACCCTTTGCGTTCTGGAGCGCGACCGGGTGTTGGGGGTCAGGCTTGTTCGAGCGTGCTGCCTGAGCGCTGTAGTGGATCTGGGAGTAGGCGTCAGTATGTCGCCCACCTCTAGACAATTGGTGACGAGTGGGAAGCGAGGTGACATCATGCCTGCCTTTGTGCCTGCAGGACACAGGGCGGGGGACGCATGTGTTGGGGGAGACGCCCGCCTGGCAACGCCGACAAACGCTGCCTGCGCCGCGCCCCTTCGCGGGTCTGTGCACGATAGGGTTGAATGATTCACACTCACATGGACTCGGAACGTCCCGTCAGACCGATGCCTCGGTCCACAGATTGTACACGTCCACCTGTTCCCAGGCCTGGTCAGTACCGCACACAAAGACCCACACTTCGACAATAACACGCACTGTTCGTCAACCAGCACATTCGCACCGACATCCAACGCTTTCTGGTAGAGCGATCCCCTCACTGCCCGGACGAGCTTGGCAGTGTCAACGCCGTCGCGGCAGATGAACGTCTGGTGCTCCTCTAGCGGCACCTTGCGCGCTGACACGACGTTTTCACCGGTGAGGCTCGGATGCGTGAGGGGTCCGTCGGCGGAGGACGACTCGATGTGGTGCTCCTTCGCCTTCTTGCGATGCCGCCGCATCTTGACGAGCAGGTTGGCGACGTTGGAGACGCCGAGCGGCATGTGTCCGCTGCCCGACGAGCTGTTGGACGCCGAGCGCACGATGAGAGGAGACGGTGGTGGGGACGAGAGCGTGGTCATGGTGGTCGAGAAGAAAGAGTGAAGAAAGCTGAACGCGTCGAAGTGGAGAGAAAGAGCTTATAGGGACTCAGTCCGAGACTCACGCTCTTGGCGCGGAGCGGCTCCTACCGCATCCGGAAGGTCTCCAGTACCTCCGCGACGGGTCAATGCAGCTGCTGAATCCGACGCACACATCATCTTGCATTTGCTCCTGATGCGCTCATGGAGAAGCACCTAGAAGCACTATACATACAGTACAAGATGACGGAGATAGCATACTTCAGTTCACATTAAAGCCAGCAACGCACTTGACATCAAGGAACATCATTGCACCTCCGTCGCTCCGCGATGGGTCAATGTAACTGACGCGGACATGGCTTAAGTATCGCCAAGACATCGCCGAGAATCGTGGTGGCCCCGACGGGCTCATAAGGAGCCAGCTCGAGTACATACTCAAGCCCGGAGAGGGGGAGGTGGATAGGACCAAGAGCATCAAATCTGTTACTAGTTAGGGCGCGAATCATGCCAGACGTGACGGTGCAACCCACCATTAACCACTCAACGTGCAACTTGGTGAATTCGAGGAGGACTCAGGAGGGTCCGGTCTGCGCCCGTCTCTGTTGATAAATACAGACGGCAAGGATGCGTTGCTAGCACAACGATCGCAGTTCCTAGCCCGCGGGCCGCGGCCCAATGTGAACCAGGACGAAGAGGTCGGCCTGCAAAGATTGAGCGCAGGGGACTGCTGAAGAGGCAGAGTGCTGGAAGTTGGAACAACCCAAGACCCTCTTGATGCTCAGAGTGAGGGAGGGAACCAGTCCTGGCCCCCGAGGCCTGAGGACCCACCCACGCCTCGTACTCCTCTTTGACCTCCGGTTGCCCCTTCGGCTTCCGCACGTTCAAGTTGGCAGGAACTCTACAGTTCCCGCTTGTTCAAATCGACTATGCTTTCGTGCGCTGTCCTACCAGTGAGCGCCAGAACAATGCAAGGGGACAAAGGAACGGACGCACGTTCCGCGATCGAGCGTCGACACGTCCCGCGCGCCGAGTTGCGCGAGTATCGCATCTAGAGCATCACTTCATCTGTTACGGCGCGCACTCCAAACGGGTTACTTGCTGGAGGTGCCCGCCCGAGGTCAGCATGGGTCAGTTCGAAGGTGAGTGGAGCACCTGGAGGCGGCAGGGACGGAGGAGGGAAATTGGCCAACGTACATTCCCGCCGCGCCAAGCTGAACCTAGTTGCTGCCTTCCTGCTTCGACTGTCGAGCATGTGAGCTGATTAAAACAGAGATAGATACTACTTATGTAGAGCCACATAGAATCAATCCTCGGACCTGATCCCGTTCCACTCCTCATACTCCTCCTTGACCTTCGGTGTCCCCTTCGGCTTCCGCACCTTGGCAGGAACCAGGTCCTCGCCCGCCTCCCGCTTCTTCAGGCCGACCATGCTTTCGTGCACTGTCCGACCAGTGAGCTCCAGAACAACAGAAGGAACTTGAAGGACGAAACGGACGCACGTTCTCCAGCAATCATGTCGTCCGCAATCGAATGCACACCCGACGTGATGTACCGCGTCGACACGCCCCGCGCGACGAGCGGTTGCGCAAGCATCGCCTTGAGCTCCGCCTTCAGCGCCGCCGTCTTAGCCGCTGCCGTCTTCTGCTGGTGCTTCGACGGCCCCCGGTCCTCGTCGCCATCGCTGCAGAGGCAAGAGTAGTGAGTTCGACCAAACCGACGGACAAGCAGAGCGAGCCAGCCCACCTCGCGAGATCAGAGTCAAGCTCAATCTCCATCGCGTCCGCAGCCTCTCTGAGCCAGTTCCGCTCGTGCGTCGCCTTCTTCGCCCGGTGCTGCGCCGTCTCGATCTCGCGCGCGAGCTGCACGCGCGCCTTCAGCTTGTCCAGCATGTACAGCTCCACCGGCATCTCCGCGATCTCCTCCTCCTCTGCGCCGAAGAGCTCATCAGTCACGTTCGGAACGGGATATGGAACGGGAGGGAGCACAACTCACGTCGGCCGAGACTGTGCATCAGCGCCCGGACGAGCCGCCGCTCGTCCGGGGCACACATGAGCAGGCTGAACCCGCGCCGCATCGCGCGCGCCGTCCGGCCGTTCCGGTGCACGTACGTGTCCGCCGTGCGCGGGACCTGGTAGTGCACGACGTGGTCGACCGCGGGGATGTCGAGACCACGTGCGGCGATATCCGTGGCGAGGAGGACCGAGTTCGCCGTGGACTTGAACCGGTCGAGGTTCTTGAGTCGCTGGCGCTGCTCGAGCTGCGAGTGCAGCGGGAACGCGGGGATGCCGAGGAGCTCGCACAGAGGGAGCAGCCGCCGGATGCCGTCGATCGCGGAGAGGAAGACGAGGGTGCGACCAGGGTAGCGGAGGAGGAAATAGTAGAGGTATGCGTCCTGCATGCCATCAGCAACAAACATCGCATGACTGCCACGCGGACTCACCTTGCTGCTCGAAAGGCACTCGATTTTGCTCTCCTTGAGGGTGGCGACGACGCCACCTGCCGGGCTGATATCCACGACTGCGGGCGTGGGGTCCCGGAAGTCCAGCCGCAACAAAAGGTCGTCCAGCGTCGACGCCGGCTTCGCATTCTTCTTCCTGCCGAAGCGCGAGCGCCGCTTCAAGTTCTTCTGGAGATCCTTGCTGAGCGTCGCCGAGAACACGAAGGTCTGCAGCTCGCCCGCCCTGACGCCCTCCTTGCTGTCTTCGGGCTCGCCGTGCTCGTCACCGGGCCCGTTTTCCGGCTCAATTGCCTCGTCACTGCGGGCGTCAGCGGGGAAATCGCAAAGAACAACGGGATGTGCTCACTCCGACTTGCGCAGCGTGAGTCGCAAGATGTTGTCGAGCTCCGCAAAGTGACCTGTCTCGATCATGCGGTCGGCTTCGTCGAGGACAAGGAAGCGCAGATTCTCAAGTTGTGTCGCCAGCTCGTCGTCCTACAACACGTCTGAGCCACCGTCATCGCTGGAAGATACGCATTCCAAGTGCTCACCTCCTGGATGATGTCCCATAAACGACCGGGGGTAGCCACAAGGACGTCAACACCGCGCGAGAGGATGCGCTTCTGCTTCTGGGCGGACATGCCTCCCACAATGGCCGCTACGCTCACGAGAGGAGGGTGTTTGGGTTTTGCGGCCGCTTCATCCGTCGCCTTTTCTTTCCCTTTCCCCTTCTTGCCGGCCTTGCCTTGCTTCGAAGCCTCTGCCGGGGCACCATCTTCTTCGCCGTTGGCATCCGCGGTAACTTCCACGGGATTGAGGCAATCGTTGAGGTGAGATGATACCTGGAGCGCGAGCTCACGCGTTGGTGCGACTATGAGAGCGCGAACGGGCCGTCTCGTTTTCGAGTTCGGGATTGGACGGGAGTATGCCTCTGTGAGAAGATGGTGGAGGATCGGCAAGCCGTATGCAAGTGTCTTGCCTGAGCCCTGCGAGTGGGTCAGCGGCAGTTGCGACGCGTGTGCTCCTAGACCTTACTGTCTCCGCAACGCCGACGACATCCTTCCCCTTCAGCGCGAGCGTCAACGCTTCGGCCTGGATAGGTGTAGGAGTGATGTATTTCTTCGCGTACAGCGCCCGGCCCAGTTGCGGATGCAAATGGAATGCGCTCCAAGCGGGCAAGAGTGTCTTGTCTGTTGCGAGGTCAAGTACGGTAGGCTTGGACGTGCCTTGCAAACTCACCATCGAATGAGACTGGGTCAGGCAGGGCGTCGACATCGAGCTTGTCTATGACAGTCTCTGAAGACTCCCCCGCCTTGCTCGTTTTCTTCTGCGTGCGTGTATCGTCGTCTTTCGTCTGTGATAGGCGTTCAGTACGGCACTCTGGCTGCAGCCAGTCGGGCGGTTGGCATCACACACCGCAAAGTGCACAACGCGTCCCCCGTCTGTCTCTTCAAACACAACATCCACGTCCTCTATCTCCTCCAATTCCAAGAACCCATCTAGCCCGGACCCTAGGTCTGCTTCGCGCGGCTTCGTGACCTTCTTCCAGGGTAGGTCATCAGCCGAGACGTGCTTCGTTTTGGCGCGTTTTGCGATAGAGGTAGAGGACGGCTTGGTCTTGCGCTTGCTGCCCTGAAGTATAGAGGAAGTCATGGTTGCGGAGGAAGAGGTGGCCAAGTAGAGCTGTAGCCTGTCGCCGCTGTTGTGCACGAAAATCTGGAGATCTCCCGCCTGCGCCTAGCGCTGGTGCGGCTCGCCGGGCCGGTACGACGTCAACGGGCGCTACGCACTCTCGACAACGGACTGTCACTCTGGTCCTTAAAGTTAACCATCATCGCCAAATATTTACGCAGCTGAAGTGTGGTAGGCTTTGCACATCATTACCCCAGGTCAAGTAGCTGTCGCTAAGCACCGTTTATAGCCGTGAAATATGGCGAATCCTTCACAAAATGCAGGTCCTCGGCCACCCGTCGCATCCCCGACATTTCGCATCCGACCTGCCCGTGCACCATCAGGTCCGGCTCGCACTCTCACCCGTCGACCGTCTATCTCTGGTACTGCGTTGACAAACCCCGTCACTGGTGCCACGAAGCCCCAGCGAACCTCAAAGACCACCCAGAAGCTCGTCGTCCTCCCATCCGCACCGCAGACCAAACCCATCCCGCCAGAAATCGACGACGATGAGGACCAGCTCCATGGCTACGAGACCGACCAGGGTATCAGAGAACACAAGAGCGCCGGTGAGCGGATGAGCAGGGAACAGAGGGAGAAGGCGGGCTTCAGGCGGATTACCGCGTATTGTCTCGCCGACGGGTTCAAGATGAAGTTGCTGGGCAGTTTCTTGAAGCGCGAACACAACGTCAAACCTCGTGTATACGACGAGGCTATGTACGTGGTGAGTACCTTGCTTCGCTTTCGCTCTCCCATTCGTCTGTCGTCTTCCCTGCAACCAAGACCTCTTTGCTGTCAGAGAGCGCACATTCCGTCTCCTGGATTTCCTGCACACTTTTGCATATACGGCGCACAGTGTCCCAAAACATGCGTACCGGAGACACCACCGGCTCGCCTCTTGCGGGCATTGATGTCTCGGCCGTGTCCCGGGGAAGTGCAAGTTGTCTGAGAGGGCGAGTTGGTGCGACTCTTGGCCTAGCGGTCGGAGCTGGTTGATTCTCGCTGGGCACATGCTTTCTTCCCGGCGAGTCGGCCGCCCGAAGGTCATACATTCCTATCCTTCGTCCGAACAGAACACATATTTATGAGTGGCTTTTGGTTTCCCGTCGGACAAGTCTCCCATCCTCGTTAAGGGGAGTCAATGGAATGTTCGTGAGGACGCAGTTCTCGTGCACCCGGGGGATTCCGCAAACTGTCAGGGCGAGGCGAGCTCAGCTGAACCCCTTCCCCCTCGCTTCTTGCTGCTTGTTCCTACCCGCCGTCATGTATCGAACGGCGAATGGTGAATCATATCCTACGCGATCCCATTGGGAATGTCGACTCACGGGCAGAAACTCCGTAGCATGTATGGCCGTAGTTCGCGATACTGATACTTCCGGTGTAGATGTACCATCTTCCGCTCCTTCCAGGGTACGGACCCGGGTCCAATATCCGCTCGTCCGGTCCTCCCGTCACTCCTGGCAACGATGACCCCGCTTCAGGGCTGTCCGAGGCCGAAGAGGACGGATACCAGGGTACATACTTCACCTCCATGGAGCCGCCCACCTCGCCCGGGATCGAAGGGTTCATGCCCTCGGCATCTCCAGAGACGAGCACGCGTGGCGTGGGCCCGTCGCAGGAGATTGCTGCCGTCGGTACTTCCGCCTCCCAGCAGGAGCACACTCTCAGCCACGAAGACATGAACCCCGTCATTGCTGCGCCGCCGAGGAGCGGCGGGGCGACCAGGTCGCGGACTAGGCGGCGTACAACCACCAACGAGTCGCAGAACTTTGCGGAGGCGGTCTTCTTCGAGTACGGCGTGGTCGTGTTTTTCGGCTTCCGCGAGGACCAGGAGCTCAGTCTCATCGAGGACGTCGAGGAGGCGGGCATCATGTCGCGGCCGATCCCTCACGACGACTGGGAGGTTGAGGCTTGCCACTATGCGGTACGTGTTTCTCCCGCTCGCGTTCCGCACGCACTCACCTGCCGTGCAGCATGACCCCAACATCGCGTTCCCGCGCATATACAACGATTTCTTCAGTGAGTAGCCCGTCCCGCCCACGATGACTGCAAGGCTCACGTAAGTATGCACAGCGTTCAAGACACACTCGCACCTGCTCCAGCTGTCCGTCGCACACGCCCTCGCGCAGTCCACACTGCTCGCGCACTACGAGACGCACGCGAACCGCATCCTGTCCTCCCCGCGCACGCGCTCGATCCCCGCGCAGCTCGCGTCGACGGGCGTGCTCGGCATCTCGCGCAAGGAGGCCCTGAAGCTGACCGGGCGGCTCTTCACCCTGCGCCGCGACGTGAACCTCGTGAGCAACGTGCTCGACATCCCCGAGCTGTTCTGGGACGAGGCGAGTTTGAAGGCGCTGTACGACGCCGTGCGGGAGTACATGGAGATCGGGCCCCGGGTGCAGGTGCTCAATGAGAAGATCGCTGTCGCGGAGGATCTGGTGCGTCTACCCGATTTTGGCCTGCCCCACTGCTCTCGCTCGTGCTCACGTTGTGGCGCATATAGCTGAGCGCGATACACGACCACCTGAACAACAACGCCATGGACCGGATTACGTGGATCATCATCTGGTACGCCGGCTTCCAATCCTTGGTACAGTTGCTTGTTTCCTGACTTCGCCGGCTTCCCTGCTAGGTTGATTGTCGTGGCGTGTCTCGTCGAAGTGGTATGATCGTCTCCCTTCTCCCTGTCAATGTCAACGCTGTGTCTGACTGTGTGTCTTCACAGGGCGAAGTCATCGCACGTCTCGTCGTGCACGCAACGATGGGCGAGTCGTCGCTCGCAGTGCCTACCGCCGCGGACGTGCTCAACAGCATGTCGCGCGAGGACGCCATCGCGGCTCTGGACAGGATCGCGCGCGGGCTACCACCGCTCTAGCTATACGCTCGAACTTCGCGGTTCGACGGCCAACAAGGCATAGCGATCTCTGCGGCCCCCCAGCCCTTCCGATCGTGGATGTCTCTGATTACTGGATCGCGCAGTCGACACCCGGACCGTGTACTTATGATACCTATGACAGTTCATCTGGATGCTTTGCTCTCTCTCTTCTCTTCCCTTCCCTTCGTGACGTCTGCCTGCGTCGGACGGCGGACCGCACGCGGGGACGCGTCTCACGCCATCTGTGCGATCGTAGTTCGGAACTCGGGGAGATTGTAATGCGAAGTTGCGAACTAACCACACAGCCTGCACAGTGCCCGTCCGACGCCGCGCGCTTCGCATCGTACGCCGCTCTCCATCTATGTACTACATATGTACAGTACATACGCCGGCGCGTCCAGCTCCCATGCGGTCACCGTCGTGGCGTACGTACATATCTAATTCTGTACAGTGTAGGCGGGCTGCAGGTTGTCACGTCCGGCGGGCGCTCAGCCTCTCTGCTGCTGTCCTTGCGCGTCGGCCAATCAGTCAGTCAGTCAGTGGGGGAGGGTATTCGTGCCAGTTGCGCAGTATTGGCACACGCACGATGCCCATCTGTCCTCGACATCCAGAACTCCGGGGACGTGCAAGCCAATCCGAATCGACGGACGGACGGCGGCGTCTCGCGTCGGAAATCCGTCGAGCCGTAACGCGTCGTCACCAGTTAACGATGCCTCCACATGCAACGGGTCGTGGGCGCAGTGCCGAGCACCCCGACGTCTTTCGCTCAGCGCTGGACGGCTGGACGAGTCACAACGGGGCTGAGACTCGGTGCTTGTTCGCCAGACTGCATCCGGAGTACCATGGCCAGAGAGAGCCTGCGCATGTTGAGATAGACTGTACAGGACGACAGGTCACCGTCTCGCGCAGGTTGCAGCACGAGGAGCCCGAGTGACGCACCTGTTGGGAGGTGCACAGACGTGCGACGTAACTTGGGAGAAAGAAGAAGCCCGGCCGGGGTGCGCGTGTGTGCCGTCTTCGAGAACCACAGTGGCCATCGCACACGGCCGCCAGTGACCAGTCGGGGCTCGGGGTCGGGGTTCTTGCCGGAAGGTGGAGGTGGTCGCTGCGTCGCCGTCGCTGCAGCCTCAGGCCTCGGGATCCGGGCCTTGGGTCGTAGGAGCTCCATGGCCGTCCGATGGCCTCTTGGGAGCGAGCTTGCAGGAGGTTTGGTGTTGGTCGTGCTTCGAGTAGTATACGGCGCGTGAACGACGGCAGTCCGATACTTCTGTAACCTGTATGAATCATGGCGGCTCGAAGCACCCAAGCAACGGTTCACGGTAAGCTGTAGCCGAACCTGCACTGCTGCGCACAGTCGCCGTGCGCAGTGATCGACAGTTTGCCGGTAGGAATCCATTGGAACGCTGGGGGGAGGCGACCGTGCAGGGACGCCAAACCCCGGGATCCGGGACTCCGGGGAACATAGGATGGTCGGCGGAGCACGGCGCACGGCCGCAGAAACTAGAGTCACGATGGGAAACAAACATACAGTCGAAGACTGAGGCGAAGTGTTCCCAGCTGCGGATGATGACACAGGGTAGAGAAACATTAGGTGAGACATTTCTTATTGGACAGCGAGGACGGCCACTGCGACTTACATGGCGCTATGCCTGCTCTGCAGCGGGAATGCCGTGTCGAGTATGGAAGGTCGATGCAGTTGTTGTGCTGTTATGGCAATTCTGGCCGTCGGTCGGCGGGAGAAGGCAGATGGGAGACTACACGCCCACCGCGCACCGCGCAACGATGGCTCCATTGGTGGGAGGGGGAGGGAGCCATCGGGCACCTGGCGGCTCCCGGCGAGCCAGAAAGTTCCCGCGCGCAGCCGTCAGGCATGTCATTGTCAAGATCCAGTTGCCAGCAAAATGATAAATGAGGACTTGCCTCTACATAGCATAGGCGCTGGCTCCCGGAGACCGAGGGCGGTGTGATAGGGTTGCGGTACGTTGAATGGCGGAAGGACGTGTCGGACAGGCGAGATTGACAGCCTACATATGTG
>WJSG01007876.1:0-14096 GCA_016618145.1 Sanghuangporus lonicericola | reverse complement strand
CCAAGTCAGCGCCGCCGTCAATGTGTCACCGGCGTGCACCGCGCTTCAAATGTGTGATACTAGTGGTGTCCTGCAAGAAACGAACTACGAAGTGGCACATCAGGAAAAACGGAAACACTAGGTAGAGCCCTGCCAAACTATCGAGCTCTCCCGGGGCTCGGGAGAGGACCCACACAGCCACCGAGACCTCGATAGTGCTCCATAGATGCACACGCAAAAAGTAGACATGTACAAGTGAGAAATCACGCATAACTCACTGTGTGTTGTGTTCTAGAATTGGGCAACATGCTGGAAGGTGAGCTGCAGCTATTACACCTTGCAGTCAAGTGCAAACAGACCTGGCGCTAACCTGTGCTCGCAGGTCCCAAGTCTTCCCAAGCCGGCCCTAAACTGACACGTGATGTTGGCGCGCTGACTCGTTCCGCTGGCAGTACTCTGGAGTCCGCTATCTGTACCTCCTTCCTCCCACTACGGCTTCAGTACATACCTCAAGTCCAAGCACCTGTGATCTTCAACAAATGCTGTCCGATAACAAGGCCGGACTGCGAACAAATCCAGCATGGTGATGCTTTTGAGAGGCCTCAATCAATTTTCGCTAGGGCGTCCACAAAGAGGTCTGTGAGTCTTCATCTTCTGGTTGGTCCCCTGCCCTCCCCTGCCACGCCGCTGCTCGTTCGCAAGCTATTTGTTCACCTTAGCCGATGGCTCGTTCTGTCCAGCCTGCGCTCGTTCTGCCCCCCGTTCGCTCATTCTGTCCGGCCTGCGCTCGTTCTGTCCCCCGCTTGCTCGTTCTGCCCACCTGCCACTGGTTCTGCCCCCGGCTCACTCATTCGGTCTGGCTTGCCCTTGTCCTGCTCGTCTGCTGCTCGTTCTGCCCATCTGCCGCTCATTCTGTCTGCTGCTAGCTAGCTCGTTCTGTCTGCTGCTCGCTCGTTCTGTCTGCTGCTCGTTCTGCCCGTCTGCCGTTTGTTCTGCCCGTCTGCCACTTGTTCTGCCCGCCGCTCACTCGTTCTGCCCTGCCCGCGCTCGTTCTGCTCTGCCCGCGCTCGTTCTGCCCTGCCCTGTTCGCCACTCGATCTCTGCAGAGCTCTGCCCGCTGCCCACTTGCTTTGCCTGCTCCTTCCAGCCTACATATGCTCTCGCCCGCTACCGCTCTCTGAGTCTTCAACTTCAAGTCCCTTGTCGCTGCCGCATGGAGTGTAAGTAGTAGCGTAGCAGTACCATGTATATCATGTATAGTCTCGTACTATCGCAAATATATCGTTTCAGGATCATCATCCGCGTGTGTTCAGTGTGCATAGCCTCGGATATGAAGCATATGAAATGATATCAACAGCTATCACAGTGCTATCAAGTACTAGATAGGCTACGCACGGGACTATCGACTGCTATGTAAAAGGGGACTATACTCTCAGCCTATCCTGACTCGCTAGACGTGATAGGTCTAGCTAGACATGTATTTTTTTCCTGATGCATGTCTGCTCATACATACCCTTCATGCGCCATCACCGAGTGACGAGCGCGCGTCCTAGCACTAGACAATTACCCGACGTCGTTATGACTGGAAACTCTCACTACAGGCCAGTCATTCTCCGTACCCCTGTAGTTTCAAACGAACGTGGCCCACTACCAGGTCATCGGGAGGTCAAGTCTTGATCCGGTAGTTCGCCGCAGTCCCTTACAATGCCGATACGGCGGCTCGCAATCCCTGAACGTGGCGGGGCTCCGAGTCAACATCGGCATGCCAGACCTCCGAAAAACGAGGACTCACGGACGTTCGAGCAGCCAGTCCCAGTCAATTCGCGAACGCCCGGGGTAACGTGTTGGGAGAAACTTGACCCAGAAGTGTTCCTTCTCGCTCTCGTCTTGGTGGAGCAGAAACAATCCCTCGAGGACCGGACAGCCACGCTCGAGCGTCTCGAGCATGTCGCCGCCGTATCGTGCCAGCCGTGAAGGCCACTGTTNATGTCGCCGCCGTATCGTGCCAGCCGTGAAGGCCACTGTTTCAGCCTCGGCGGATCGAAGTCGTAGGACGATGGGGAATCTTCGTAGTCCAGATGAAGATGGACTGTGCGCAGCGTCTTCGTCGAAGCGAGGATAGCTGCGATGCGCTTCTGTTCGCAGGAGATCGTCTTCAGTAAGCATACCAAGGACGAGGCACAAGTCCATGACTCACGAAGTTCAGTGCATCAGACCCACGGGAGGTCCTGTACTGGTGTATCTGGATAGCGTGCAGACGGGGATACGATGACGCGACATGAAGGAGCAACTCTTCTTCGGCTTGGTCGCTCTCGTAGACGAGTTCGAGATGCTCCAACGAGAGCGCCGCCATACGCGTCAGGATCCGCAAACATTCAGACGACGACAGTATCGGTGTAGCAAGACCTTTCATGTCTTTCACATGCAGCGGAGAGTTTCGGAGGTAATAGCGAGGATAGTCACGTAGAGAGAGGCGCAATAGGGACATGCATGGCTTGGACACGATGGTGTCGTCTGGGTCAGGATAAGCGATGGAGAGGGACTGCAATTGACTGGTGTCAATGGTGGACGTAGACCGTCTCCCACAGACAGGTGCACGTGCGCAGTCGAGAGGCTGAGCCGCGAGAACTGAAATTGAGCGAGGGCTGTCCAATAGGCGAAGCAATCGCTGGAGATCGCGGGCATGTGACTCGTTCAGGTAGCGACCCGTGAGGCTCAGATCGCGGAGGTTTGGCCAGGGAAGTTTGGACATCGCCGCAAGAGGGATTGCATCGACGGGTAGAGCGAGTGACTTGGCCGATGAATGCATTCCGAGCACGATTGGACCAATGTATCTGAGGTCGAAACCTGTCTCCTGTTCGATGTCGATATTGTTGCCAAAGGCGCGTGTAGCTTTCCAAGGATAGGTAGGGTAACTCAATCGCTCCAATGTGCTTGAGAGAGTTAAGATGGCTGGAGGGAGCCATGTGTGAGGCTCGACGGGCGACCGCGAGGTGTTGGTGAACGACAAGGAGACGAGAGGATGATTCAAACACCGTTCAAGGACACTGATTGGGACACGGCCCACAGCCTCATCGAAGGTAATCGAGCAGATGTTGGGGAGGTAGTCCAACTCTTCGCACGAGGGCACCGATTGGGAGAGTCCCCCGGCGTATACCAAGTGTCTGAGATGATGATGTCAGAAGCTCGCCTACGAGATGAACGAGCATGCGCTGATACCTGACGTAGGGTCGAATTGCTACCGGCGGGATCCTATCAGCCTCCCTAGCGCTGGCTTTCACACGGGAATTTGAGAATAGGATAGGCATACAGTAGCAACGCAGTCGACGACTAGAGGAAGCCAGGTTGACGAGTAGACCACGAGGTTTGAGGTATCGAGCTGCAAGCTCGCGAATGACATCCTCGTTGAGACGTTCCAAGCTGAGGCCAATACCATGAAAGCATCAGCAATGCATACTGCAAACTTGAACGATTGAAGAACCTTGTGGGAGGGGTCATTCTGGCGACTGGACCGACTCCTGACTGCCGCGACGGCTTAATGTATGGTTCGTGACGTTCGGTAACTGCCGCGCCTAATGGGGCAACTGGAACACCGCCACCTTGGCCGGGATGTCAGGCGGGAACCAAGGCTGACTTTTGTCAGAACTCGCCAGTGATCTCTGCATCGCCCTAGATGCGGGGCCGCGAGAGAGAACTTGTCGACGAATTCGGCATTGCTATCAATTGTCGGACGAAATTTGAACATGCCCCTCACGAGGGACACTGGCGTCGTTGAAGATGCCTTCGACGATGGGCTTGAACGTTGCGTAATCGAGGACCAGAGGGAGGGGCTCGAAGCGAAAGAAAGGCGCATCAAACATGATGGCGGCGACTTGGATGCAGCGTGCGTAGGGCCCCTGTCTCCCTCAGGATGGTGGCTACGCCTGGGGCTGTGCAGTTCGACCTAGGATGGACGTCATTAATTTAAGTTTCCATACACAACGGAGTTCCTAGGGACTCACCCTGGAGTACATATTGTAAATTATCCGTCGACGATGCTCTTGAAGTTACTTACACTTGGTATAATCGGTGCTGCAGAGAATCTCATTGTGGTGGACGTATCAAACATCTTGACGCAGCTGGTGGCGAAGTGCGGTGGTCATGCACTACAGTTCGATACCAAGTCTTGTATGCTCCTGGGTTGCTCCTGAGGCCTGAGGCTGCCGGCGGCGTGCATTTAACCCAATCGGCGACGCCCGATGCAGTAGTATGATGGCATGCGATCAACAGTTCCGCCATATGGGACGGACAAGCTCGCAATAGAGGCTCACCTCTGCCCGGAGGTGAGTTTGAGCCCAATGGCTCTAGCCACGTAGGCATCAGCGGAACAGATCACCTACATGAACATCAGCATACACTGCGAGGGACTCGGAGGCAGAAGGACATACATAAAGATGCAGAGAACGGCTGTGAATTGGCCACGTTCGTGTGAACGCGACCACACCACGCAGGACACGCGGATACGGTGTAGAGTACAAAAGTGATTCTGAATCTATACGAATAGGTACAGGGTGAACGAATGTGAGGTTCTGGGATTTATTTCGGATTTCCGGGTACAGGTAAATGGCACGAATGATGTACACGGTATCTTATAGGGTACGGATCTCGTATGCAGGTGGTGGTGATGATGGTGGTACAATGGGTCGATTAGGGATGTGGGTTACGGTAATCCGTTATGTGTACAACGTCCGTGAACGTCCGGCGTGACAATGGGCGACTAATCGTAAGGACACAATTCCGGGACAAGGAAAGGCAGGATTGGAGCGAATGCGGGCAGTGTGAAGGTCATAGGGAGTGGTATGCTCAGTCCAACCTGCTGACGATGGTCATCAGGCCCGGGACACCCTTTGCGTTCTGGAGCGCGACCGGGTGTTGGGGGTCAGGCTTGTTCGAGCGTGCTGCCTGAGCGCTGTAGTGGATCTGGGAGTAGGCGTCAGTATGTCGCCCACCTCTAGACAATTGGTGACGAGTGGGAAGCGAGGTGACATCATGCCTGCCTTTGTGCCTGCAGGACACAGGGCGGGGGACGCATGTGTTGAGGGAGACGCCCGCCTGGCAACGCCGACAAACGCTGCCTGCGCCGCTGGCCCTTCGCGGGTCTGTGTACGATAGGGTTGAATGATTCACACTCACATGAACTCGGAACGTCCCGTCAGACCGATGCCTCGGTCCACAGATTGTACACGTCCACCTGTTCCCAGGCCTGGTCAGTACCGCACACAAAGACCCACACTTCGACAAGAACACGTACTGTTCGTCTACCAGCACATTCGCACCGACATCCAACGCCTTCTGGTAGAGCGAACCCCTCACTGCCCGGACGAGCTTGGCAGTGTCAACGCCGTCGCGGCAGATGAACGTCTGGTGCTCCTCTAGCGGCACCTTGCGCGCTGACACGACGTTTTCACCGGTGAGGCTCGGATGCGTGAGGGGTCCGTCGGCGGAGGACGATTCGATGTGGTGCTCCTTCGCCTTCTTGCGATGCCGCCGCATCTTGACGAGCAGGTTGGCGACGTTGGAGACGCCGAGCGGCATGTGTCCGCTGCCCGACGAGCTGTTCGACGCCGAGCGCGCGATGAGAGGAGACGGTGGTGGGGACGAGAGCGTGGTCATGGTGGTCGAGAAGAAAGAGTGAAGAAGGCTAAACGCGTCGAAGTGGAGAGAAAGAGCTTATAGGGACTCAGTCCGAGACTCACGCTCTTGGCGCGGAGCGGCTCCTACCGCATCCGGAAGGTCTCCAGTACCTCCGCGACGGGTCAATGCAGCTGCTGCTGAATCCGACACACAAATCATCTTGCATTTGCTCCTGATGCGCTCATGGAGAAGCACCTAGAAGCACTACACATACAGTACTAGTACAAGTTCACGGAGATAGCATACTTCAGTTCGCATTATTGAAGCCAGCAACACAGCAGCACTTGATATTGAGGAACATCGTTGCACCTCCGTCAATCCGGATCCGCTGTTACTGTCGCGAACATGGCTTGGACATCGCCAAGACATCGCCGAGATTCGTGGTGGCCCCGACGGGCTCATAAGGAGCCAAGCTCGAGTACTGACTCAAGCCCGGAGAGTGGGAGGCAGATAGGACTTAAAGTATCTGCTAGGGCGCGAATCATGCCAGACGTGACGGTGCAACCCATCATTGCCCACTCAACGTGCAACTTGGTGAATTCGAGGAGGACTCAGGAGGGTCCCGGTCTGCGTCCGTCTCTGTTGATAAACGCAGACGGCAAGGATGCGTTGCTAGCACAACGATCGCAGTTCCTAGCCCGCGGGCCGCGGCTCAGTCTGAACCAGGACGAAGAGGTCGGCCTGCAAAAATTGAGCGCAGGTGTTGGAAGTTGGAACCACCCAAGACCCCCGACTCTTGATGCTCGGAGTGAGGGAGGGAACCAGTCCTGGCCCCTGAGGCCTAAGAACCCACCCACGCCTCGTACTCCTCCTTGACCTCCGGTTGCCCCTTCGGCTTCCGCACCTTCAAGTTCGCAGGAACTCTACAGTTCCCGCTTGTTCAAGTCGACCATCCTTTCGTGCATTGTCCGACCAGTGAGCGCCAGAACAATGCAAGGGGACAAAGGAACGGACGCACGTCCCGCGCGCCGAGTAACAGTTGCGCGAGCATCGCATCTGGAGCATCACTTCATCTGTTACGGCGCGCACTTCAAACGGGTTACTTGCTGGAGGTGCCCGCCCGAGGTCAGCATGGGTCAGTTCGAAGGTGAGCGGAGCACCCGGCAGGGACGGAGGAGGGAAAATGACCGACGTAAATTCCCGCCGCTGAACCTATTCGTCGCCTTCCTGCTTCGACTGTCGAGCATGTGAGCTGGTTAGAAGAACATTCGCTCAAGGATGAGTAGTTAATATGTAAAGTCACATAGATTCAGTCCTCGGAACTGATCCCACTCCACTCCTCGTACTCCTCCTTGACCTTCGGTGTCCCCTTCGGCTTCCGCACCTTGGCAGGAACCAGGTCCTCGCCCGCCTCCCGCTTCTTCAGGCCGACCATGCTTTCGTGCACTGTCCGACCAGTGAGCTCCAGAACAACACAAGAACAAAACGAACGCACATTCTCCAGCAATCATGTCGTCCGCAATCGAGTGCACGCCCGACGTGATATACCGCGTCGACACCCCCCGCGCGACGAGCGGTTGCGCAAGCATCGCCTTCAGCTCCGCCTTCAGCGCCGCCGTCTTTGCCGCTGCCGTTTTCTGCTGGTGCTTCGACGGCCCCCGGTCCTCGTCGCCATCGCTGCACACACACAAGTGAGTTCGACCAAACCGACGGACAAGCAGAGCGAGCGAGCCCACCTCGCGAGATCAGAGTCAAGCTCAATCTCCATCGCGTCCGCAGCCTCCCTGAGCCAGTTCCGCTCGTGCGTCGCCTTCTTTGCCCGGTGCTGCGTCGTCTCGATCTCGCGCGCGAGCTGCACGCGCGCCTTCAGCTTGTCCAGCATGTACAGCTCCACCGGTATCTCCGCGATCTCCTCCTCCTCTGCGCCGAAGAGCTCATCAGTCACGTTCGGAACGGGAGATGGGACGGGGAGAGCACAACTCACGTCGGCCGAGACTGTGCATCAGCGCCCGGACGAGCCGCCGTTCGTCCGGGGCACACATGAGCAGGCTGAACCCGCGTCGCATCGCGCGCGCCGTCCGGCCGTTCCGGTGCACGTACGTGTCCGCCGTGCGCGGGACCTGGTAGTGCACGACGTGGTCCACCGCGGGGATGTCGAGACCACGTGCGGCGATGTCCGTGGCGAGGAGGACCGAGTTCGCGGTGGACTTGAACCGGTCGAGGTTCTTGAGCCGCTGGCGCTGCTCGAGCTGCGAGTGCAGCGGGAACGCGGGGATGCCGAGGAGCTCGCACAGAGGGAGTAGCCGCCGGATACCGTCGATCGCGGAGAGGAAGACGAGGGTACGACCGGGGTAGCGGAGAAGGAAATAGTAGAGGTATGCGTCCTGCATGCCATCAGCAACAAACATCGCATGATTGCCAGGCGGACTCACCTTGCTGCTCGAGAGGCACTCGATTTTGCTCTCCTTGAGGGTGGCGACGACGCCACCTTCCGGGCTGATATCCACAACCGCGGGCGTGGGGTCCCGGAAGTCCAGCCGCAACAAGAGGTCGTCCAGCGTCGACGCCGGCTTCGCGTTCTTTTTCCTGCCGAAGCGCGAGCGCCGCTTCAGGTTCTTCTGGAGGTCCTTGCTGAGCGTCGCAGAGAACACGAAGGTCTGCAGCTCGCCCGCCCTGACGCCCTCCTTGCTGTCTTCGGGCTCGCCGTGCTCGTCACCGGGCCCGTTTTCCGGCTCAATTGCCTCGTCACTGCGGGCGTCAGCGGGGAAATCGCAAAGAACAACGGGATGTGCTCACTCCGACTTGCGCAGCGTGAGTCGCAAGATGTTGTCGAGCTCCGCAAAGTGACCGGTCTCGATCATGCGGTCGGCTTCGTCGAGGACAAGGAAGCGCAGATTTTCAAGTTGTGTCGCCAGCTCGTCGTCCTACAACACATCTGAGCCACCGTCATCGCTGGAAGATACGCATTCCAAGTGCTCACCTCCTGGATGATGTCCCATAGACGACCGGGGGTAGCCACAAGGACGTCAACACCGCGCGAGAGGATGCGCTTCTGCTTCTGGGCGGACATGCCTCCCACAATGGCCGCTACGCTCACGAGAGGAGGGTGTTTGGGTTTTGCGGCCGCTTCTGCCGTCGCCTTTTCTTTCCCCTTCCCCTTCTTGCCGACCTTGCCCTGCTTCGAAGCCTCTGCCGGCGCACCATCTTCTTCGCCTATGGCATCCGCGGTGACATCCACGGGATTGAGGCAATCGTTGAGGTGAGATGATACCTGGAGCGCGAGCTCACGCGTTGGTGCGACTATGAGAGCGCGAACGGGCCGTCTCGTTTTCGAGTTCGGGATTGGACGGGAGAATGCCTCTGTGAGGAGATGGTGGAGGATCGGCAAGCCATATGCAAGTGTCTTGCCTGAGCCCTGCGAGTGGGTCAGCGGCAGTTGCGACGCGTGTGCTCCTAGACCTTACTGTCTCCGCAACGCCGACGACATCCTTCCCCTTCAGCGCGAGCGGCAACGCTTCGGCCTGGATGGGCGTAGGGGTGATGTATTTCTTCGCGTACAGCGCCCGGCCTAATTGCGGATGCAGATGAAATGCGCTCCAAGCGGGCAAGAGTGTCTTGTCTGTTGCGAGGTCAAGTACGGTAGGCTTGGACGTGCCTTGCAAACTCACCATCGAATGAGACTGGGTCAGGCAGGGTGTCGACATCGAGCTTGTCTATGACAGTCTCTGAAGACTCCCCCGCCTTGCCCGTTTTCTTCTGCGTGCGTAGATCGTCGTCTTTCGTCTGTGATAGGTGTTCAGTCCGGCTGCAGCCAGTCGGGCGGTTGCCATCACACACCGCAAAGTGCACAACGCGTCCCCCGTCTGTCTCTTCAAACACAACATCCACATCCTCGATCTCCTCCAATTCCAAGAACCCATCTAGCCCGGACCCTAGGTCTGCTTCGCGCGGCTTCGTGACCTTCTTCCAGGGTAGCTCATCGGCCGAGACGTGCTTCGTTTTAACGCGTTTTGCGATAGAGGCGGAGGACGGCTTGGTCTTGCGTTTGCTGCCCTGAAGTAGAGAGGAAGTCATGGTTGCGGAGGAAGAGGTGCCCAAGTAGAGCTTTAGCCTGTCGCCGCTGGTTGTGCACGAAAATCTGGAGATCTCGCGCCTGCGCCTAGCGCTGGTGCGGCTCGCCGGGCCGGTACGACGTCAACGGGCGCCACGCCGCCTCTCGACAACGGACTCTGGTCCTCAAAGTTAACCATCATCGCGAAATATTCACGCAGCTGAAGTGCGGTAGGCTTCGCAAACTAGTATTTCAGGTCAAGTAGCTGTCGCTGAACATTGTTTCTAGCCGTGAAACATGGCGAATCCCTCACAAAATGCAGGTCCTCGGCCACCCGTCGCATCCCCGACATTTCGCATTCGACCTGCCCGTGCACCATCAGGTCCGGCTCGCACTCTCACCCGTCGACCGTCTATCTCTGGTGCTGCGTTGACGAACCCCGTCACTGGTGCCACGAAGCCCCAGCGAACCTCAAAGACCACCCAGAAGCTCGTCGTCCTGCCATCCGCACCGCAGACCAAACCCATTCCACCAGAAATCGACGACGACGAGGACCAGCTCCATGGCTACGAGACAGACCAGGGTATTAGAGAACACAAGAGCGCCGGAGAGCGGATGAGCAGGGAACAGAGGGAGAAGGCGGGCTTCAGGCGGATTACCGCGTATTGTCTCGCGGATGGATTCAAGATGAAGTTGCTGGGCAGTTTCTTGAAGCGCGAACACAACGTCAAACCTCGTGTATACGACGAGGCTATGTACGTGGTGAGTACTTGCTTCGCTCTCGCTTTCGTCGTCTTCCCTGGAACCAAGACCTGTTCGCTGTCACTGGTCAGAAGAGTGCACTACCCACGGACATTCTCTGTAGTTCGACCGGACATGCTTCGTTTCACTGACACCTCGGCCGTAGATGTACCATCTTCCGCTCCTCCCAGGGTACGGTCCTGGGTCCAACATCCGGTCGTCCGGTCCTCCCGTCACTCCTGGCAACGATGACCCCGCTTCAGGGCTGTCCGAGGCCGAAGAGGACGGATACCAGGGTACATACTTCACCTCTATGGAGCCGCCCACCTCGCCCGGCATCGAAGGGTTCATGCCCTCCGCATCTCCAGAGACGAGCACGCGTGGCGTGGGGCCGTCGCAGGAGATTGCCGCCGTCAGTACTTCCGCCTCTCAGCAGGAGCACACCCTCAGCCACGAAGACATGAACCCCGTCATTGCTGCGCCACCGAGGAGCGGAGGGGCGACCAGGTCGCGGACCAGGCGGCGTACAACTACCAACGAGTCGCAGAACTTCGCGGAGGCGGTCTTCTTCGAGTACGGCGTTGTCGTGTTCTTCGGCTTCCGCGAGGACCAGGAGCTCAGCCTCATCGAGGACGTCGAGGAGGCGGGCATCATGTCGCGGCCGATCCCTCACGACGACTGGGAGGTCGAAGCATGCCACTATGCGGTACGTGTTTCTCGCACTCGAGTTCCGCACGCGCTCACCTGCCGTGCAGCACGACCCCAACATCGCGTTCCCGCGCATATACAACGATTTCTTCAGTGAGTCGCCCGTCCCGCCCACGATGACTGCAAGGCTCACGTAAGCATGCGCAGCGTTCAAGACGCACTCGCACCTGCTCCAGCTGTCCGTCGCACACGCGCTCGCGCAGTCCACACTGCTCGCGCACTACGAGACGCACGCGAACCGCATCCTGTCCTCCCCGCGGACGCGCTCGATCCCCGCGCAGCTCGCGTCGACGGGCGTGCTCGGCATCTCGCGCAAGGAGGCTTTGAAGCTGACGGGGCGGCTCTTCACCCTGCGCCGCGACGTGAACCTCGTGAGCAACGTGCTCGATATCCCCGAGCTGTTCTGGGACGAGGCGAGTTTGAAGGCGCTGTACGACGCCGTGCGGGAGTACATGGAGATCGGGCCTCGGGTGCAGGTGCTCAATGAGAAGATCGCTGTCGCAGAGGATCTGGTGCGTCTGCTCTGTCCAGCCATGTGCCCATGCTCACGTCTCCCACCCGTATAGCTGAGCGCGATACACGACCACCTGAACAACAACGCCATGGACCGGATTACGTGGATCATCATCTGGTACGCCGGCTTCCAATTCTTTAGACAGTTGCTTGTTTCCTGACTTCGCCGTCTTCCCTGCTAGGTTGATTGTCGTGGCGTGTCTCGTCGAAGTGGTATGATCGTCTCCCTTCTCCCTGTCAATGTCAACGCTGTGTCTGACTGTGTCTCTTCACAGGGCGAAGTCATCGCGCGTCTCGTCGTACACGCAACGATGGGCGAGTCGTCGCTCGCAGTGCCGACCGCCGCGGACGTGCTCAACAGCATGTCGCGCGAGGACGCCATCGCGGCTCTGGACAGGATCGCGCGCGGGCTGCCACCGCTCTAGCTATACGCTCGAACTTCGCGGTTCGACGGCCAACAAGGCATAGCGATCTCTGCGGCCTCCAGCCCTTCCGATCGTGGATGTCTCTGATTACTGGATCGCGCAGTCGACACCCGGACCGTGTACTTATGATACCTATGACAGTTCATCTGGATGCTTTGCTCTCTCTCTTCTCTTCCCTTCCCTTCGTGACGTCTGCCTGCGTCGGACGGCGGGCCGCACGCGGGGACGCGTCTCACGCCATCTGTGCGATCGCAGTTCGGAACTCGGGGAGATTGTAATGCGAAGTTGCGAACTAACCACACAGCCTGCACAGTGCCCGTTCGACGCCGCGCGCTTCGCATCGTACCGTACCCGCTCCCCATCTACATATGTACTACATACAGTACATACGCCGGCGCGTCCAGCTCCCATGCGGTCACCGTCGTGGTACACGTACATATCTGATTCTGTACAGTGTAGGCGGGTCGCAGGTTGTCACGGCCGCGGTACGTCCGGCGGGCGCTCAGCCTCTCTGCTGCTGTCCTTGCGCGTCGGCCAATCAGTCAGTCAGTCAGTCCGTCAGTGGGGGAGAATATTCGTGCCAGGTGCGCAGTATTGGTACACGCACGATGCCCATCTGTCCTCGACATCCAGACTCCGGGGACGTGCAGGCCAATCCGAATCGACGGACGGACGGCGGCGTCTCGCATCGAGCCATCGAGCCGTAACGCGTCACTAGTTGACGATGCGTCCACATGCAACGCGTCGTGGGCGTAGGGCCGAGCACCCCGAGGTCTTTCGGAATCGTTCAGCGCTGGACGAAGGGGCCGGTTCGCCAGACTGCATCCGGCGTGCCATGGCCAGAGAGAGAGCCTGCGCATGTTGAGACAGACCGTGCGGAACAGGTAACGGTCCTGCACATGCTGCAGCACGAGGAGCCCGAGTGACGCACCTGTTGGGAGGTGCGCGGACGTGCGACGTAACTTGGGAGAAAGAAGCCCGGCCGGGGTGCGCGTGTGTGCCGTCTTCGAAAACCACAGTATTCAGTGCCCACGGCCGCCAGTGACCAGTCGGGGCTCGGGGTCGGGGTTATTGCCGGGAGGTGGAGGCGGTCGCCGTCGGGCGTCGCTGCAGCCTCAAGCCTCAGGCCTCGGGATCCGAGTCTTGGGTCGTAGGAGCTAAGTCTCCACCATGGCGGTCCGATGACCTCTTGGGAGCGAGCTTGCAGGAGGGTTGGTGTTGGTCGCGCTTCGAGTAGGGTACGGCGCGTGAACGACGGCAGTCCGGTACTTCTGTAACCTGTCTGAATCATGGCGGCTCCAAGCACCCAAGCAACGGTTCACGGTATAAGCTGTAGCCGAACCTGCACTGCTGCGCACAGTCGCCGTGCGCAGTGATCGACAGTTTGCCGGTAGGAATCGATTGGAATTTGGAACGCTGGAAGGCTGGGAGGAGGCGACCGTGCAGGGATGCGGATCCCCGGACCCCGGGACTCTGGTACAGTACTAGTATATGACGGTCGGCGGAGCACGGAGCGCGAAACACGGAGCACGGCCGCAGAGAGTCAAACAGTCGGAGACGGAGGCGAAGTGTTCCCGGCTCCGGATGGTGAGACAGGGAAGGAAATTATTAGGTGAGTAATTTGTTGTTGAGCAATGAGCAGCGAGGATGGCCACCGCGACTTACACGGTGCTCTGCCGCCTCTGCAGCGGGAATGCCGCGTCGACTGTCGAGTCCGGTCCTAGGTTGTATGACGAGGGGGACCGCCGGCTGGCGGGAGAAGGCAGATGGGAGACTACCCGCGCACCGCGCACCGCGCAGCGATAGCTCCATTGTTGGGAGGGGGAGGGGTTTATCGGGCACCTCAGGGCGGCTCCCGGCGAGCCAGAAAGTTCCCGCGCGCAGCCGTCAGGCATGTCATTGTCACCGTCAAGTTCGAGCAAAATGATAAATGATAACTGAGAGCTTGCCTCTACATGGGCTCTGGGCTCTGGCTCCCGGAGACCGAGGGCGGTGTGATAGGGTTGCGGTACGTTGAATGGCGGAAGGACGTGTCGGACAGGCGAGATTGACAGCCTACATATGTG
>WJSG01007872.1:0-14650 GCA_016618145.1 Sanghuangporus lonicericola | reverse complement strand
CCGCCAAAAGTGTGTGAACGCCTAGGAATAGGCACCCAGTGTGGGTAACTTATATTAATGAAACCTCACTCATAAGCAAAGTTATGTCTGAGTCACTGGGCATGTATGATAGGTAAACATCTAATATTGCAAAGGGTGGGTATAGAACTGTAGAATGATTTAGTAGAATAATGTAGAGGGAGGACCTTTCCCGTAGCATCATTCTTGCATTGACCCCAACTCTGCCCTGCATAAGGCTTCCAAACCTTGTTGAGACAATCTCAAAAGCATACTTACAGACACCTGAGAGCCTCACCTACATCCTATATAAATTTCAGGATCTAACATAGAAATCTGGGGGAGTGACAGTGGGTATAACACAGCAGTTGGACTTGCCTCAGCAACAGAGCAAGCAATCATCGGTGGGTAGTCCCTGATCAAGGGCTCCTGGTTGAGTGCTACTATTATCAATAAATAGATGAGGTACAGGTAGTGTGGCTACAGTACACAATAGGTCCTAGGTATGAGAGTTGTAATATCCAGGCTGCATAAGCTTGAAGCCGGGAAGTTAGCCTAGTCTGTCCACCAAGTTACACCCATGATTACTTCTCCAGAATTTTACGTTAAATCCTGAAATATACATGGCGCACCCATGAGGCTCTAGTGTACCTCTAGATTATTATTTGAGGATGTGTCTATAAGTTGAGGCAGACTTATGAAGGGCAAGATCCAGAATGGGGGTGGGGACACAGTTGGCGCTCTACAAAATTCTATCAAACAAAGCATGCAATGCTTCAAATGTACACACTATAGCCTTAGGTGTACGCCTACTATATGCACCTAGTGGCTTAGATGGAATGTGGATACTGAGTGCAATCTGCTGATTATATTGTATGCATCCGAGGCGCCGGCGCCTAGGTCTTCAAACACTTTTGAAGCCGGCTAGTACTAATAAGTGAGACTTACCGATATCCCTGTGCATGTGGCTCGTGTACGACAGTTGTTTTGTACATTTATTTCATTACACATATGGTGCCCAATATATGTCAGACAAAACTCTGTATTTTGAGTTCTCTGACCAGAATGACTCATTATGGGTTCCTTGACCTTCTGCTGAGCAGAGTGACCATAGAAGCTCAGCCTCAAAGCCAAACCAGGACTTGAGGTGGAGGACCACACTTCTATCTTTGGAAATTACAGATGATTCAGCACTTATTGTATTTTGCCTGATAAGATATGCCTAGAGACCTTCGTGAGTATTGTGGCAACCAATATACTGTTCATGAACTCAATGCTGCTACCAATGAAGTAGGCCATCAAGTCCTCCGAATGTCATGTGTTGCTTACCTTGTCTACAGATCGCTTTGCGGTCACAACCTGTGCCCAGGTGTCTACTGACATGCCAACAATCTAGCTTTTCCAAGGAAACCACAGTGCTTCACTGCGTGGTTTAATCAAGCTAGGGACCTTCACGAGTGTCCCTCACTCACGAGTTTCAAGCAAGTACTTGTCAATATATACTCACAAGTTTCCTCCCCGCAAGTACGAGTACTCGTTAGCGACGGACACGAGTAGATCTGCGGGTATTGCAAGTGCCTAGCTTGTAGAGCTTGTCGACAGCTTTCCAACGTCACCAAAAACATCCAAAACAGATGAGAATTGAGGGAGATATGCAAGGAACAAACTGACAAGGTTTGAGGAGTCAAAAACTCCAATCTCAGTATAAGTTACAATGTGCAAAATGGGCCAGTGAGTACTTGTGGGTACTCGTTGGCATTTCGCGACACTTTTACTTGCATCCATGCTACAGATGATCTTAGTGTCGTTAGAAAGCTGTCGACAAGCCCTACAAGCTAGGCACTTGCAATACCCGCGGATCTACTCGTGTCCGTCCCTACTACCCGTTTCCCATGAGTATGCACAAGTATGAGTTCTTGGTCCCAGGATAGACAGTACTCGCGAGTATACTGTATAAGTAATACATGGATACAGAGACTATTTGATGACAACAATGTCCGACTCCAAAGGTACAATGACCAGGGCCTTCTTCGACCACTTATTCTTCTTCTGGAAGACCTCAAGTACATCATTCTCCGGCACCAGGTTTGGAACCTTTGTCAAGGCATCAAGAACTGTTGCGGCATGTGTTGATTTGTCTGACAGATTGTGCCGCAGTTTGGACATGGTAAGCCCTCCCCAGGAGAAGGCTCTTTTGACGTCTACCGAAGTAGCTTGCATCATGAGACTTGTGAAGCAAGCAAACAGATGGTGTCAGGTACATTTGAAACATACCAGGTGCCAACATGATGTCGGGTGCCATTCGAGCCAGCGTGTTTTTGCTGTCATCAAGAATGGGCCAGGACTTGATCGGATCTGTCGCACTCGGAATGGGTGGAGTGTTGAAGTAGTCCTCGAGGGCATCTTCTCCTGCCAAGGGACCAAAGCTGTCGAATGCAGCTGCAAAGATGTCATCACTCTGCAGGGTTAGAGGTACAAGTCATTAGTTAAATAGGCCATACAGAGATCACTTCACGCAGAAGGTCCTTTGCCGTCTGAATCCACTCAGGCAGCCACTTTTCGCGAATGAAATACTGCTCTTTGAGTCGCGGGTGAATGTTAAGACCGTGCGCGCCGGGACAAAGTCCGGTGGAAGTCCGGACGGAGTTACAGAGTTACGAAGTCCGGAACGAGACACGCTGAAGGTGAAGACTTTGGCGAAGCTATTGATCAACGCCTTGAGGATCCACGAAGGTCTTCAATTTAGGACAGACAAGAGAACCGGGGTTTATACCGGAGCAAGCAACGAGTAAAAAGATAAGCAAAAGATAATACCAAGCAAGAGAGAAATCAAGCCAGAGATAAGAAGTCAAGCAGAAGTTGAGGTTGGAGGTTGGAGGTCAGAGGTCGGAGGTCAGAAGTCTGGTCGGAAGGATCGGACATTGAGAGAGAGCGAACAGAATGAATTGAGCTCAGAGTCGTAACGGGGAGTGTAACGAGATATCAGAACTCAAGTCTAAGCGTGGCTACAAGGAGGCTTATATAGTAAAGTCCGAAAGTACGGAGAGGAGTAGCCAAGACATAAGTAAAGGAGGTACGGAACCGGAGTCAGGCGGAAGCAGATGATCAACCAATACAATGTATAGTAAGATCGAATCAAGGACGGATACAATCGAAGATGATTGAATGAACGGAGTCTGATCACAGAGGCGGATGCAAGCGGAAGCAGATGGTCCGGAGTCCGGGTCAAGTAAGAAGACAATAAGGGGGAAGTGATTGAGGATAGTAACACATGTAAGAACAAACTGGAGTTGCGGAGTCCGAGGTGGGTCCGGACCGGAGTTGGTGCCTTGTGGGCATGACATGTAACAGTGAAGCACTATGAAAGATCTATGTCAGTATCTGTGGACGTCGAGCGATGCAATCGCACTTACAAATGGCACAGCAGTACTAGTACATCATAGACTTGTCAGTCTTGCCATAGTACTAGTACTTATTCAGTACAGCTCGGCTGAGCGTTGCCCCATAGCGCACAAGAGTGTGGAGCATAGTGTCCTCACAGCCCTTCTTGAGAAGGCTCTCTAGGACGTTGATGAGAACTATTGCATGGTGAAGGAGCAGGTGTTTTGTTACAGACATGCACTTGGTGGTGCTGTGAGTGATAGTAGGATGTCAGTACATCATGTAGGGGCTTGATTGGACACACATGACACATACAAGAATCGGCTCCAGCTGCTTGAGTAGGTCCCACTGAACCTTCAACAGCTTCAGTTCCTTGAGCTTCTTTCTGCAATGAGGATTGTGCCGATGAAGTCTGACAAGAATGTCCAAGATGGGCTGGAGGTAGACAGCTCACTTCGCCTCGAGGGCGACACTATTCCATCAAGTTGAGATTGAGCAGACGACTTTGAGGGGTTTGAGGTTTGCCTTCTCGCAGAGCTCTGCAAGATCATCCATGAGGGTAGGGCTATTGAATGCACACTTAGTTAAAGCATGTAGCTGTTGCCCAGGTATCAGCTGAAGAGGAAAGAAGGGACTGGAAGAAGACAGTCAGAACATACCTTTGCGAGTGTTATCTGACCAAGTTTACGGTCATCATTGGTGATTGTAAACTGTCTCTGGGTGGCCTTGTCAAGCTTGGTGAGGAGTGCAGCATTGCTGAGAGTTTGATCCGGGTCAAGCTTGCACTCCTCGTCTTTGTCAATGCTCTTGTGGTCGGACTCCTCGTCATCCTCTTTGTCATCGTTCTCGTCACCTTCCGAGGATGATATGCCATCGTCATTTTTATCATTGTCATCCTCCGTTGGCATGACAGTGATTCTGCCAACCTCGCAGTCCTTCTTGGTCTGGGCCTTGCTGAATGGACGCAAGACCGCCTGAAGGTTTATTCAGTAAGCCTCTGTGACCATATCCCAGGAGCGATCACATGAGACTGACCTTGACGACGAGGTTCAGGATATGACACCTGCATTGGATGTATGTGATTTCTCCCACTGGGCCCGGAAGCAAGTACTCCAGGGCAGCGATCATAGTGTCATTATTGCTGGTGTTGTCTGCAGTCTGGCCGTAGATCTGGACCATGCAGCGGGCAAGGAGGTCAGTACACAAGCTAGACACAGGGTGACGGGTGAACAAACCTTGTCCGCAATCTCGAATGACTCCAAGCAACTGCTTAACTGTTTGGCTAAATATTTGCCCATATGGCCTTTGGGCAATCTGGTTAACATGTCAGCATGTTGACCAACCGGAAAGGATATGCACCGGATATAGTCCAGGAGGAGGCTCTGGAGCTCACCCTTCTCCTGAAAGGAAACAATGACACCCAGATATGAGATGACATTAGGGGCAGTCCATCCATCAGACACCACATGAATGGCTCTGGGCTGACACTAGAGATACTCGGCAACTGCAGTCTTGGCGAGAGCTCCCTGACATAGTGATTGCAGAAGAGATCTCAACCTTGCCGTATAGCATCTTGAGGATGCGCTGCAGGGGTTCGTCTTCGACGATGGCAAACGGGTGGTGGCACTGCATCACCCAGACCGTGATGAGGTAGTGGAACATCACCTGTGAGTAGTTGGCCCCTTGGGTGAACTCAGTGATTGTGCCTGCCATTCCAGGGGGAGGAGGTGCGCATGCCTTCACATGGTCAGACAGATTGGTTGTTGAAGTGGCGGTCTGAGTGCATATGAGGGCCTTGGAGGGGTGACTGGCACTTCGTCTGTCAGTGATCACATGAACAAGAAGTAGTAAGACTCACAGTATACACATGAGTCTGTACTTGATAATCCCTTTGTTGATGATGATCTCGGGCAGTAGCTTGAAGTGCTTGTAGCAATAGGATGTCCACTTCTCCATTTGAAGCACTGTAAACCGAGTTAGCATCTCTAGCAGCCATGGCAAAGTGCTGTGACATATCTAAGACCTCCTCTGGTGTGCGCTCAGTGGTCTTCCATCATATGTCAAAGCTCATCTTGTCATCCAAAGCAGTTTTTTCAGCCTGCCCAGGCTGAGCCTGCGACCCGCCAGTGCCAGAGGCAACCTGGGTTCCCAAGGGGCCGCTGGGACAACTATCTGAGGGTGACTCTTTGCAACACTGCTTACAACTCGGAGCAGGCATGTCACGTCCATGAGCAAATCAGAGTAGAAGCAAGTGGTGAGGGAGTCCGGTGTAGAGCAATGACGAGTCTGACAGTGGTAGCGGAAGTGGCGAATTGGAAATTTCCTCTGTGATTCTCTACCTTTGTGCCATGACCATAATTACGACCACACCCAACCCCCCTGTCGCTGTATCTTGGCACTCGCATCCAGCCGAATCATGCCATAGCAAACACGGCAACCAGCTGCTACCAGCACACTGCTGGTATAGCATAAAGAGCATGGTCAAAGCATACAGGTGCAGGAGGATCGAAAAGGTGGGGGCTGAGGGACATAGGGAATGGCGCGGGTAACCCGCGGGTACCGAGAGCCATACCCGTACCCATACCCACCAAAACCCATGGGTAAATGGGTATGGGTACATGTGGGTACGGGTACTGCAGCTAACAGGTATGGGTACATGTGGGTTTGGGNTACTGCAGCTAACAGGTATGGGTACATGTGGGTTTGGGGATTAGTGCACGGGTTTACTGGGTATCACCATAAATATAGTGGTAATACCCTTTAGTAAAGTCTAAATCACCCCCACAGGCTATATGCAAGCATATAACAACAGGTGATACACCAGGTGGGTCAGAGAAACAATGCACATATAAGTAATCCAATTGCTTATATACCAGTATGTGTAGTGTGGGTCCGGGTACGGGTTTTGCGTGGATATGGGTACGGGTTTTGCACGGGTAGGCCAATGGCTACCCATACCCGTACCCACACGGGTATGTATAGGTGTACCCGCGCAGGTTACCCATACCCGCGCCATTCCCTAGAGGGACATATAAAAGTTGCTCATACTCGTGAGTTCTCTCATCATCCCCTCTGTTCGCATACCTCAGCTCCAAGCTATTCAACTGCCGCAATGTTGCACCCGTCCAGCTTGACTTGTCCCGCATCTGACCCACTTATTGTCTTTGCCACGGTGCACCCTCTCCTTGAGGCGGCATCACACCTCTCCCTCGTCGACCCTCGACTCCCAATGTCCGGCATATCACCGCCTCAATTGTTGCTGCTTGCAGGGACATGTCCGCATTCCAGTCCCTGTCAACCAATGAGCATACCTCATCATGTTGCAGATTTGATTGCCGAAGGAGATGCTGAGATGCCTGAGTTAGAGGAGTAGATTTATGCCATGATAGGACTTGTACCAATGTTCTCTTATCTTATATGGATTGTAATGTATCCCTTCCTAGCTGATACTCGCGGGTATTCATGAGTTACTTGTGAGTTACTTGCGCGTGTCAGTACTCACAGATACACTTGGTACTCACAAGTAAACAACTCGCGAGTGACAAGTAACCCATGGGAAGAACTTGTACAAGTATGAGTATGGATTCTGGAATTGAATTACTTGCAATTAGCGAGTACGAGTGACTCGCGAGTCCACTCATGAAGGTCCCTAATCATGTCATTTACATTGGCATGCATGTACATATAGCTTGCTGGGGTAGACACATCTGAGTGTAGAGTACATGAAGAGGCTGGCAGACTGCCAAAAGTATCCATAGGCAAAGTTGAAATAACACAAAAGCAGTGATATATGGATGTGCCTGCTGCCTGCAATGTGTGCATTGTATCCATTACCGTCCCCCTATCCTGCCCACGTCTTTTCATATACACCCTATCAGTCATACAAAGCCTGAATCATTTGATTTGATACAGGGACCTATTCTTTGGTCCTCTTGGTTGCAATGGGCAGTGCCTTGACTATATTTTGTCCACTTCTAAGGGAACAACACAGCTCTTCAAGTTTGTCAATGTGTTACATCCCATGCTTACAAGGCACTCAATAGCTTCGCCAAAGTCTTCATCCTCCACACGCATTGTTCCAGACTTCGTAACTCTGTAACTCTGTAACTCTGGTGTCATGCACGGAACATGACTGACACTAATACTCCCCCCCGCAGAAAGTGTTTGAACGCCCAAATAAGCGCCCAAAAGCCGTTGAATTCGTACTTGTCGTTTATATTCAAATCAAGTCATACAAAATAAATGTTGCATACGTCTGGTAGACAGCCAAGTGACCTTGCATTGTACATAGTTAGAAAGGGGTATGCCCTCCTTTTGCGCTCTCCACAGCCTGAACTCTTTCCGACATGCTCCCCATCACCCTGCCCATTTCCTCTTCCAACAACTCCGCCCATACTGATTGTGCTGCTTGCCAAAGTGCATCAAGGGATTTATGAGCTCCCCGTCTACGCCCCACACGAGTCTTGAGAAGGTTCCATAGTGGTTCGATGGGGTTGAGGTCAGGGGAGTTTGGAGGATGGGTGAGGGAGCGTATGCCTAGGCAATTTCGAGCAGCCTTAGCAACCTGGCTAGTGTGCGCAGGGGCTCCATCTTCAACCACAAGCATACGCCCATCCCTCTCCTTGTTCATGGTGGTGTAGAAGTCGAGAAGAGGGCCTTCGAGAACTTGGTGGACATACCGCTCGCCGTTGAGCCGGCCCTTCCTGCCCCTCCTCTTCCCTTCATGACTGTCCTGCTCCTGCTCCTCTTCCAGGTCCAGCCGGATGAGTGGTCCCTTGCGACCCTGGGCCACACAGCCCCACAACATGATAGACTTTCGGCTGCTCCGGAATGTTGGCTGGATGTTCTCAGGGAGAAACTCCTCACCAGCCTTCCGAGTGACACACTCCCGCCCCACCCTCTCCCCTAACTCCAGCCGTGTCTCGTCCGTCCAGATGATGGTGTCCCAGTCCCTCCCCTTGTTCTCCCGTGCCCATGCGTAGTGCTTCTTGACAGCCTCCTGGGTCAGGAAGGGCTTACGACGCGCAATACGACGGTGGTATCCAGCAGAGTTGGCAACCTTGCGCACCTGTCGCTCTGTAACATCCCCTATAGCCTCCGCAATGCCTCTGTATGGTGTCTTTTGGTTGTTGCGGACTTCACGGAGGATCAAGCGCTTCTTCCGTTCGGTAAGAGTGGTGGGACGGCCTGAGCGAGGGAGGGTATGGCGGGTGTGAAAGAGTTTGTCGCATTTGACTGTGTAGTGAGCAGTGCCAAGAGAGACACCCATTTTTTGGGCAATTTCGCGGTATGAGTAGCCCTCCTTGCGCAGTGCACAGATAGCACCGCGCTTGGAGGGCGTTAATTCGTGGGTACCAGGAGGGGGCATGGGGTGGTTGTGGGAGGAAAGGCAAAAAAAGTTTTATGATTGTTTTCGCGCGTCGGCGTCTATTACATAAGTGTGGGCGTTCAAACACTTTCGGCGCCTACGAGTACAGGATGGTATGCGCAACTAAAGCCTACCAACAACCACATCTAATCAACCGCGTCACTTGTTCGAACCTGGTGTTGATCAGTGTGACTGCAGCTGCTGTTGTAGTTTTATTGCAATAGAGACCGGTAAATAGCCTGCGCGCTATTGTAACACGTACCGGCTCCTGTGTACAGCCACCCCGGAGGCTCCGGGAGCCACCATATTCTGCCTAATCAGGCAGCTGAGCTAATAGCCAGCCCGGAGGCCTCCTTCTTGGGCGCTCTTTTTGGCCTCTACAGCCACAACAGCCCCGGAGCCTATAGTGGCTGTGCTATACCAACCTCCCGGCGCTTTTTTCGCGTTTTCTGGCCCAATATGACAACTTACTAATGATGGCTCTGCGGTGAATGTTCCTGCCACCTTATTACCTTCAGTTCTTATCCGTTTTACATGAAAGTAGGTGCAGTAGTTAGGCATACATATGGGGTCTCCAATAGACCCAATCGCAGTTCCATCGAGGAACTATTCATCATTGACTCACCTTATCTCAACTTACCTTTGCAGGTTGAGCATCATAACTATATGAACAACTGAGGTGAACTCCGATCCCTGTCTGATCCGAGAGCCTCAGGTGAAAGCTATTCTATTGAAGTAACTTTCATACACGTCACCGGACTTCACCTGGACTTTGTCCTGGCGTGCACAGTTTTAACACAATGCAACAATGCAACAATGCAACTTTGACAGACTTCGAAGACCTGCAGACTGAGGAGAAAGACAACATTAACGAAGATGCCAGAAGGAGCAGTGCAGCATCGCAGCATCAAGTCTGCTGAGGCAGACAACACCTGTCTCCTGAACTTTCATGCTCACTGACCCATTGTTTCATCTTGGCAGCATAATCCACATGTGTTTTTGCATCTTATATCTGTCTCATCTGGTGGATGCCAGAAGCATATGCCAGTGGCTGCATCATTGTGAGGAAGTTCTGACATGGGGAGGAGGACTGACCCATGCACCCAATCCAAAAATCATGTGTAAAGATGGTGTTTGCCCATGGTTCAGCAACCTGCTGCCTTACCCCTGGAGAGCCAGATGGTGGCAGCAGCCACAGTGCATGCAACCTGGCACTCACTAGGACGTCCTATGGTACCGCACACTACTGTTACATTCCATGCCCGCAAGCACCAACTCCAGTCCAGACCTGCGCCGGACTCCGCAACTTCAGTTCGTCCAACATGTGTTACTATTGTCGATCATTTCACCCCTTACCATTTTCTTACCTGACCTGGACTCCAGTCCTATCTGCATCTGTTTTGTATCTGACTTCACTTGTATCCATCCTCAATTGCATCTGCCTGTTAATTCGATCTTACTATACTTTGTATTGCTCATCATCCGCTTTTGCTTGACTCCAGTTCTGACCTTCTTTACTTATGTCTTGGCTACTCCTCTCCGGACTTTCGGACTTTACTATAAAAGCCTCCTTGTAGCCACACTTAGACCTCAGTTTTGATATCTTGTTACACTCCCCGTTATGACTCTGAGCTCAATCTATTCTGTTCACTACTCTCTCGTAGTCTGATCCTTCCGACCAGACTTCTGACCTCCAACCTCCAACTTCCAACTCCCGACTCTTGCTTGACTTCTTATCTCTGGCTGGACTTCTCTTCTGCTTGGTATTATCTCTTGCTTATATTCTTACTTGTTGCTTGCTCCGGTATAAACTCCAGATCTCTTGTCTATCCTAAATTGAAGACCTTGTGAATCCTCAAGGCGTTGATCAATAGATTCACTGAAGTCTTCATTCTCTGCGCGCATCCTTCCAGACTTTGTAACTCCGTAACTCCAGACTACACCCGGACTTTGTCTTAGTGCGCACAGTCTTAACAACTATCCCTTGTGTACCTCCCTTTCAGTATCTATCAGCTTACATCCCTCTGGGTGTTCTTGGATGCCCAGGGAGCGCTGTTTTGTTTTGACTATTACATTGTAGTATATTGCCTGTGTTGTGTTGGGCATGGGGCTAGGCCCTAATGGGACAATAAATAGATTCAAAAGGAAAGAAAGAAATAGTTCTACCATGCATGTGATGTATGACAGGCCAATCTTATCAGCCAGATTTGACCAGCCAGCCATTGTAACACACTTACATGTCTATGTTGTGCTATCATATTTTTTAGATGTAGGTACTGCACTATAGCATGCTATGGTACTCCTTTGACACAAACAGGTGCCTATGGCATGCTATAGCTTCTATGAAATGCTATCATATCCACCCTGTTTTGCTAATGTTAGGGATTTACAAGTCACCCACAATGTACCATATTCTGGGCATGCCTCCTCAAGTCAGCGCTGAGGTGCCCATCAAATAGCCCAAGGGCAGCCTATATATGGTGATTCAAGGGCAGTGGGAGCTTTCCAAGACTGTGTGTGCTGAGATGAAGTCTGGGTAAAGTCCAGAGCTAGAGACTTCCAGAGTTATGAAGTCCCAAAGGATGTGCGTGGAGAACGAAGACTCTGTCAAAGCTATTAATCAATGCCTTGAGGAAACATGAGTGTCTTCCATTTAAGACAGACAAGAGATCCAGAGTTTATACTAGAGCAAGCTACGAGCAAGAAGATAAGCAAGAGATGATACTGAGTAGAAAGAAGTCAAGCCAGAGAAGAGAAGTCAAGCAGAGGTCAGAGGTTGGAAGTTCGGTCGCAAGGATCAGACTATGAGAGAAGAGCAAACATAAAAGACTGAGCTCAGAGCCATAACAAGGAGTGTAACAAGATATCAGAACTGAGGTCCAAGTGTAGCTACAAGAAGGCTTATACAGTAAAGCCTGAAAGTCCAAAGAGAAGTAGCCAAGGCACCATTCAAGGCGGTCAGGAACCAGAATTACATGGAAACTAATGATCAGCCAATACAAAGTATAGTAAGATCAAATTAATGGGCAGATACAATCAAAAAAGGATACAAGTGGAGTTGAAGTCAAGCAAAAACAGATAAGCAGAGCTGGATACAAAATGGAGGCAGATAAGACCAGAGTCTGGGTCAGGTAAGAAAGAAGGGGTGAAGGTGATCAGCAATAGTAACACATGTGAGACAAACTGGAGGTGTGGAGTCTGCAAGTCTGGACTGGAGTTTGTGCCTTGGAAGCATGGGATGTAACAGCATCCGTATACTTATATATATGGCAGTTCCTCAGACTTCATATGACAGTACACTTACAAAATGGGCCATCAATATGCTGTACTATTTCAAATGTTTCAACCAGCCCTGTGATGCGTGACAGGCCTATTTCATCAAATGATATTTGACCAACCGGCCGGTGACTGTGACATCAGGTAAAATTTTGACCCAAATTAGCCACAATAAGGGCATGCAATAGTGTGCTGCCCCCGGCATTACCATTGATGACGGACGAGAAAATCATCTTTTATGTTCGAGATATGCTAATAGATGCTATTATGGGAAATGATCCCTGTGGGAATGATATTTGGACTCAGCTTACTGATACGAATGTTGGGGCTTAGCATTGCCTGATCACATGTAACAAACAATACTGACTAACTAGACGCTGGCATAGGGTTAGGGCTACCAGATTGAGCACCATTTTGATGCCCAATAAGCTCTATGGTAATCAGCACACAGAATAGAGAAGTATATGTCACACCATATGCTTGCATAGCTGTGGCAATTGATAGACATCTACCACACAAGTGACGAGGCTACTGCAAAAAGTGTGATGTGAAATGTACCACACAAGTGACGAGGCTACTGCAAAAAGTGTGATGTGAAATGTACATGAATCAAGTGAGATACAGAAGAGGTCAGTATCCATGCTCTATAGATAGTGGAAACCCATTTTCTCTAGCTGCAAGCCTCAAAAAGTTGGAACCCTTGGGTAGTTGCCTCAGAGATATAGAGTGGGGTTGTAGATTATGCATGATGACCAGGCCAGATGCAGAGACCAGATCAACCTCTATAGATAATTATGTACAACCCAGAGACAAGTTGATGGGTATGTGAGCAGTCAAAAGAAAAGACGGACATGGAGAATGGTTATCTTACCATGTCATTGTACTAGTACAATGAGAGGAAGCACATACACATACTTACAAATTGTATAAATTGTACAATGAGAGGAAGCACCTACACATACTTCCGAATTGTATAAATGGTTCTTGACAATGGGGCACATATGTCTTGGGGGCCCTCTTGCTGTGGATATGCCCTTGCTGAAGGAACTGTCAAGGGGGGAGGGCGACAATGGGGGCATTATTGTGGTTGTGCATCTCTTTTAGCACTGCAGTGTGCATCGCAGTGTGTTGTGCACATAACCTTGTTGAACAAACATTAAATGAGATAGGGTTTCAGATGCATGCAACTCATGTGCGCTCTCCCATACTGCTGCACAATTCTAGATGGGAGAGATGGGAGCTGCATGATAGAGTTGAGAGTGAATAGGACTCTGAAGCCTTTTCCAGGCTAGGATGTGCATTATTGTAGAATATGTACTTATCCTCCATAGTCTGCTATACTTAGCAATGAATGCCACAGGTGTTTGTGAGTGCAAACCAATGAGTGCTTTGATTGCTCAATTTGGTGATCAATGATGCCACCTCCTCTCCACCACCACCTGCCTGCCAGCACCAGCTTAATTACTTCTCCTGGTATGCCCAGTAACCTTTCTGTATCCCATAATGGGCAGGTTTTGACTTACCTGGAATGCATACAGGAACACTGGAGGGCATGTAGGTGGTTGCAGGGCTTCAAGTGAGCAGAACCACATTCTGATAACCATTGATTGTACACTTAGTGGTATTCTCATTGAATGCACAAAAAAGATACATGCCAGAACATGTAAGACACTTGCAGCTGCCCTCTAGCCAAGGATGTAATCACCAATATAGTCCTTGTCATTATCATCCTGGTTGTCTTTGCCCGCCTGTAGATTGTACTCCACATCCAAGCCATCATTGTGAATGACACCTCTGATGACTATGTCATAGCAGTAGTTGTATATTTTTGTGACAAAGAGGCAGGATTGATTGTGCCACTGACACACCACCTTCCTTAACCTACACCTTCCTCAACCTAGTGTGGTAACCAGAAAGGTGTGCAGCCTTGTGGCATCATGAATCCAGTCAGCTCCCCAGTGGAGGAACTTGGCAATGATCACCTGTGTAATCTTGGGGTTACATCTGGCAAGGGTGGCCTCATCAATCTTCTCCAGGTCAGAGAGCTCCTTGACAATGCACATCTACTAGAAGAGATGTCATCATGTCAAACCATCTGTAGGATGTTCATTGGAAGCTCCTGGATCTGCCAAACAGAGGTTGAGCTTAGGGAGTTGCATAAATGTACCTGCAAAGTACACTCATACTTGTCACTTGTGAGTATACACATTCAAGATCTCATACTTGCACTTGCACGAGTAGTTCCCACGGGTATACTCATACTTGTGAGTATCATACTGTCAAGTATGAGTATAAATTCAACTATATGGACTAATAAACAACTCATGAGTTATCTGCAAATTTACACTGAGCACTAATGGACAACACTGTGCTACTATAAGTATAATGTATTAGTCAATATTAGCCGGCTCAGGGATGTCCAATAACATCATGTTGACATGATGGAACTTGGTGTTGAAAGAGCAATTGGGGCACACAAGCAATAGAACAGACAGATGACCACAAACAATATTGTAGATACTTGTCAAAACAAGGGCCAAAAACTTAGGGGTCAGAGGCTATAGAGAGACCCATACATAAATGGTCCCAAATAAACACCAACAGCCCAATGCAGTTAAGAAGACCTGC
>WJSG01007834.1:0-24371 GCA_016618145.1 Sanghuangporus lonicericola | reverse complement strand
GCCTCTTCCCTTCTCGCATATAAAATACGTGCATACAGTCCTTGGCTGGAGATTTGTGTGGTGTTATCCGCTCATTTCGCCCCTTGGCGTATCAGCGCGAGTATGCCGCTTCCGCCGGGTCCCCAACCATGTCGTGCACAAGGGCCCTGGCGTTCCACGTCTGCCTGTAAAACGCGAAGAACCGGACGCAGCGCCTCATCTCCTCAGCGAGCAGGCGCACCTCCTCTTTCCATCGCGCGCGCAGCGCGCTGGAACGGAACCAATGAACGCGCTTCACTGCGTGGTCGCGGTGAGCATCTACGCGCGCAATGGGAACATACACGGACCTTCCTCAAAGAACTCCTCATGGTCGGTGTCATCCGGTCGGTCGGCGAACGAGAAATCTTCCCAGATCCACGAAACCGCCTTGCGACTTTCACCAAGTTGCTGGGTCGCCGTGGACATGGTGAAGCCGACAACATCGGTCTTCCGCAGTGGCCGGAACAGTGGATCGTCCTCCTGCATCCCGAGCGCGATAAGGGCCAGCCTCGCGCGCCGGTAATCGTCTGCGGCTGCCACAACCTGATCATTTTGACGACGTATCTTCTTCCCCATTCGGGTCGTTGAAGCCTTCCCTGTGGCATCAAGCTTCTTGATCTTGAGCATTTCCGCCGTGACCAGGTTCGTTCGGAGGTCACTCAGGGTGTCGTTTGCCTGCCCCGCGCGCACCTTCTTCTCCCAGCTTACGAGCGACGCAACCGCTGGTCGTTCCAGGACAAGCTCATGAAACGACGAAGGGAGCGGTATTGATACCGCGAAGATCTCTTGCCATAGGTCGGACTTCTTCCTGCGATCACGGAGCGGAGGCAACCCAAGATTGGCCCGAGCTTCTCTCCCCGCAACCTGCTTCTGGCCACGGGACGTCTCGCGCATCGGGAAGGAAGCCGGTAGTGGTGCCGGAGGCTTCGCTTGAGGGGAGTCGGTGGGAACAGTGCAAGCAGGGGTTGGCGTGTTCTCGCGTGCCGTGCTCTCGCTCTGTTGTGCGGCGGCGGCGGCGGCGGCGACAGCAGCAGCCTCCTCGTGCAACTCCACAACCTCACGAGCGGCGCTGTCCAACGCTGGCTGTATGTACGCGTTGAACGCGGAGGTCCACTCGCGCATCCGAGTAAGAAATTCTGCCTTCGCCGTTTCGAGGACTGCACGTGTGTCTTCGGTGCCGTCGTCATCCTCGATGGCATCTAGCAGGTCCTCGCTGGAGGTCCCCATGTTAAATGATGTCTACGCATTCAGAACAACACTTACCGTAATGATTGCAATTCAGCGCCCTCGTAGATCGCCTCAAGGATCCCCAACTGGTCTGCGTTGCCTGCCGTGCGCGAGCGAGTCTTCTCAACTTCAACTAATAGTTCCTTCGTGGTCGGACCTGGCACAACTGTTACTGGGGTGTATTGACTCGCGTCGAGACGGATACATACCTCGGTCCATCTTGAGTTCATAAGGATTGTCGAGCTTCTTGTGCTTCTCGGTGTCCACCACGGCGGCGAGCCATTCTTGCTCGTGTTTCTTCCACTCAGCGAGAGATTCCGGCTCAAGCCCCGCCTCGAGCTTGGCGACACGCGCGTCAACCTCTGCAGACTGGGTACAGGCTTGGAGGTACCGTTTGCTCAAGTCGCGCGCTGGGAATGCTGTTAGACGCAGACTGCCATGCCAGTTCAGGGTTACTCACGGAGTCCACACAACCGTCTGATGTTCATATCATTGAATACGTCATTCAAGAAATCGTGCCGATGACCGGATGTCATTTCCTTCGCGCGAGCTGCCAGGGCATTCAAGAATGACCAGATGCGTTCAAGCGCCTCGCCGTCGGTCATCCCGACCCCAGGCAGCCAGTTGAAAGAAAACTTGAAGCGGCATGACGGTACATGAGCTGGTAGGTGGAATTTGCCGATGCCGAGGATGGTCGGAGGGAAGTAGGTCTGCGTGATGGAGGACAGCTTGCCCGTGAACTTCTCCCTGAACGTCTTCATGCGTGTCGCAAAGTTGATCCGATACTGACAATTGATATCATAAGCGGAAACGTGGAGTAGGACTTGCATCCACCGCTGGAGCCCACTCATATGTGAGTAGTCCACGTAAGCGTAACTAGGACACATGTGAGAAAGAGGCGAGAGGGTTCAGTATGCAGCCGGCACTCACCCTTCCCCGACGTTCAGATCAACGACACTGTTTGGGAGTGCGAACATGTGCCTTGCGCAAGACAAACCAACCATTCCTGAAACTCGACCGCCGTACCGTCCGTAACCCATCGCACCGAATTTGTGGCACGAAGTTGGCTAGGAATTCTGTGAGCATCGGTTACAGGTGTGCACGTCTCGGAGACGCCTACCTCCTTCTTCTCCTTGCCACGGTTCGCCTGGTAGTACGCAAAGTCATGCTCGTGTGCATAAAACGCCGCTCCGAGGGTAAGTGGTTCGTCGTTGGGATCTGCCGGTTTGAGCTTCTGACTCTGCTGGAAATTGCCATCGGCCGTGTAGAACAATGCATCCAGATACCTGCTGCGTGTGAGCCAACATCCAGACGGCAGCATATGCCAAGTACTCACTGCTCTCCCGGAGGGCGCCCTGTTTTCTCGTAAGCCGGATCCATGTTCATACCTGGCTGCGGACAAGCGGGACAGAGTGTGGCGAGTGCCCCGGGCGGTAGACCCTGTTGAGGAGCCATGGCCGTTCTCTTCGTGCTGCGAATGAACGCGAACTCTCTCTCTGCTGTCATGAACTCGCGGTACCGATCCTAGGAATGATTAGATGGTGGCCATATGACATATACAGACTGCTTACCGTCACAGTATCCGGGCAAACGTTGTCGGTGAGACGACGGAGGTACGTGAAGAAGTCGTGACTGGAAATTTGAGACTGTAGGCTGAGGACATGGTGTTCGCGCATCATCGACAACGTGTAGGCCGTATGAGGAATGTCCCACGAGCCGGGCCATAGACCGAACTTGATGAGCTGGACAGGCTCGGGGGTGAGGCACCCCGTTTCCTTGTCCGTACAATAACAGAACCGCACAGCATACGGGTGTACGCCTTGTCCGTGCACCAGCGTCATCGGACGCGGTTTCCTGTTCAGTGGGCAAGCTTGTCCATGCGAGTGTCCGAGATTGATGATGAAACCGAGCTCTCCGAGCGAACGCCTTTGCCAGAACCCCCGACGCGGGGCCCACTCTTCCATGCGATGAAAAGGGTTACGGCGGTGGAATGTGACTGCGCATCTTTTGCACTCCTGCGCGGGGTCGTAGCAGTCGAAGCACCGATAGACAAAGTCACCCTTGTCCTCCAGCAATTCGTCGCCGCAGGTCTCGCACCGGAAAGGATATTTGGGACCTGCTTCCCGGGCAAGCAGGGCTCGCTGCGCCTTCGAAGCCCAATCCTTGAGGAACTGGCGCATGCGTTCCGAGGGCGGCTGTGATGAGATCAGACTCAGTTCTAGGACACACTCAGGACGAGTACTTACAATGGTGTTATTGATAGCTGCTGGTGAAGCCTTGCCCGGTACGCTCGCTGTGGATTTCGAAGGTACCGGCGACGGTTCGCTGGGGGACTCTGGTAGAGTCTCATCGTGCGCCTTGGTTGGGAGCGTTGTAGATGACGTAGCAGGAGGGATAGACGGTGGCTGGGTGCCGCTTGGCCCGCCCAGGGTTTGGCTTTGCAGACCAGCCCAAGGATCCCTGCGTGTCCCACGTGCAGTCGACGTAGGTTGGGAGCGTATCCGAGGGCCAGGAACCCTCACGCCCGCGATGCGTTCAGCCTTCTTGTGCCGGGACATGAGTGAGCATGCAAGCCCGTGCGACAGAGGCAAGTGCCCCGGTGCTCGACAGAGAATTTTCTTAGGCAGCGGAAATTTGCTCGACCCGTCCGTTGCCGCTGGTTGCAACATTGTCACGGCCACATAAGCCAGCGCGGATGGAGTTAAATACTGATTCATATGTCATTGTGTCGGGTAGTATGAAGATTAGGTGAAGGGGAGTGGGTGTGTGGCGACAAGAACGACGCTGGTACATCGGCATGGGCTACATATGAAGTCCGTGGGGTTCCAACCAGACTGGCCTGCAGATGGCGTTGGCAGTACCTGCAACCTGAGAGTGTTCTCCGTGATATTCGTAGGTCCATGAGAATCCTGGCGAGCGGAAGAGGTGCCTTGGTAATGGGTGGTCGACGAGGAACTTCGGTCGTCTGACCGGCTCCAGCGTGGACACATCCACCAACACGATCCATGAGTCTCGTATGAGACATGGAATGAGATGCTATGTCTTATGTACGTATGATTATGGTTATTCGGGGCGGTGGGGTGCGAGTCTTGACGAGGGCGTGGGGGCAACACGGAGTTGGAGAACAACGGGGACACATACTCACCTATTGGTCTATCTCATTGTCCTGCTCCACTCACTGACCACGCCTTGCCCTCCCTACGATCCTCCCGCCCTGTGCGGCCGCAAGTTCATGCAGTGGTTGTCTACACTCAGTGGTCGTGCTTGATCATGGCCGTGGTCGGAGTGTCGCCGGTCGTCGGAGTGTCGCCGGTCGTCGGAGTGTCGCCGGTGGATGAGTTTGGCACATACAGTCGAGTCCCAGTGCCAGCCCAGAGAGCGGTAGATTGCAGGATGATCAGTACGGGGACCTGCAGTGTGGTCGAGTCGAGCGAGCAAGAAGTGGCCAGTTCGCAAGTGGCGCCGACACCGGAGTCCAGCATGTCACATGACTGTGTTGGGTGCAGTTTCTCACGTTCACGGCCACGTGCAACCCGGCGCTCTCGCACACCGCGTCGCGTCCTCTTCTGCCCACTTATCTTCGCCGCTGCCGTCCAAGAGGCCCCAGAAGGACACAACAACAGATATCGGCGCGTGTGTGCATTCCGGAAGTGAGTACATTACAATGGTGCGCGAATGCCCAGGCTGACGACATGTGAACAGCCCAACAAATCGCTCTTTGGCCGGCTTACCACCGCATACGGGCCTCCGAGGAGGATATACATCCTGACCTCGCGAGGAATTCCTTCCCCACCGGACGAGACATTGTTCTCACGTCCAAGTCGCCACGTTCCCCACCGGACGAGACTTTGTTCTCACGTCCAAGTTGCGACGTCGCCCACCTGGTCCTCAAACTCGGCCATCTCCGAAGAAGCCTCGTTCGATCCAACTGGTGTAGAGAAGTGCACCTGGGTTCGTATTCTTCTCTGTCTCCCACTTGGACCTCCTCTCACGCGATGACCGTGGTGCACTCAGATTTGGTTCCCGTGTCGCGTCCATCTGACTAGCAGCACTTAGGCATTCCATTTCTACCCCTTGCGTGAGTGCCGCCGGTTGTGCGAGTCAGCGAGTGATATTGAAGTCCGTTGTTAGCCGTGCGTCCCTGGTCAATGGCGTCCCATCTCCAACGATCTCTCCCAATCAAGCCGAACCGCCACGGTCGCCGTAAGTCTGACGACTTTTGGGCTAAAGCGACGGACTGATTTCTCTTGCAGTTCCACCAAGAGGCGCCACGGGTACCTTCGAAGGCCTAGTCGCGGGCCCAGGTTTCAGTGAAACCTCCGTGTTTACCAGCCCCAATCAGCTCTTTGTCCCGCAATTTGCGATCGCGCACAACGAGATCATGACATACGACGACGGCCGCTGGGGGTTGCACGAATATTCGCGCTGGCCTCAGGAGTACGACCCGGCGTGTGTCCACGTCGCGTGCATCCCTCGCCAGGGTGCTCCTGGCTCCCCCGAGGCGGCGGTCGTGTGGCGGGTCTGGGAGAGGTCGGCCTGGGAATCAGATACGTGCGGGGTTGCCCGCTTAGGCATGCTCAACTCGCAGTTACACCTTGAGCTCGAGTTGGCAGCGGAGCGGGCGATCAACCGAGTGTATCGCTGCCGACAGGACTGCATCCCGATGAATGAGACCGTGAGGCTACTCATCCTGTGCCTGCGGCATTGCCTTGATCGTTTGAGGCTCCTGCCGTCGGAGCGCAGCGTCGTCATCTCCCTCGCCGCCCACGTGCAGCGCCTCATCCTCGAGCTAGCAGGTGTTCGCGTGTACCTCGATATGGTCCTCGAGCGGATTGCCTCCGCGCGGGAGTATCGGCTGGACGTCCTAGACGTCATTGGGGCTCACACTGCAGATGCAAGCGCGGCCGACCTCCTGCATCGCGTCGGCGTGCCGGTGTGGTTCCAACAGCACATTACGCCGCACCTCCGCATCTGGTCGGTGGTGGAGCTCACCGAACCCGCCATATTCTCGTCTGTCCCCTCCTACCCTCGATTGGTCCTCGCCACGCGCGATCTGTCGGGGGCCTTGAACACTCCCGGGGAGAGCATGCGGGCGATGAACGCCATAGTCCGCCGTCAGCTGTGCGACTCTTGCCTTCCCGAACTCATCGTCGCGGCGGCAGACGAGCTTGACGCTGACGTTGGCAACAAGCGCGCTCGGCTGGAGACACAGTGGAATCATCAATGGGACTCATCTATTGGCGGTGCGAAACCTACATTGGTCGTTCGCAACCCACGGCATACCCACACCCTTCCGCATGCTTTGCCTGTCGCGCCGCAGCACGGCTCTGCGGGCAAGCGAGTGTCCAAGGCTCGTGGAACTCATCCCCGCCCTCTTCCTGCGTCCGGTTCGTCTTTCACGATGAATCCCTTCCGGCAGTACTACCCATCCAGTCTGCTCGCGCACATCCCGGCATGGACCCATGCCCTCGCCGCAGTGAGTCCGCTACCACAGCCGTCGAAATCGGTCAAGTATTTCTTCCCACCTCCCTGGCTCCTCGACCGGTTGGTTGGCTATCCCGTCAGTTCGGACAAACTTACGCGCTACGTCCACCACTGGATCGCAATCCGCACATTCTGCCGCCTCCGTCTCTTCGACCGTACCTTGGCTGGTCGCCCATTGACCATCTCCGAGTGGCGCGACGCGCTGTGGGGCGATTACAGTCTGGACGGGCCTACCGACGGCGATGACGTCCAGCCGAGCACGTCTCCCGCCGGAGGCGCACGCGACCGCCTGAAACGCCGACATCAGCTGAAGCAGAGCCTGCGCGAGCTGTTCTGCAACGTCGCAGCCCTACCTTCTTACGAGTCGACGGCGTGCCCGGTCTTTGGTCGCGTCACGGTCTCCCGCGACGTCATCTCGAACGACGTGTCCCTCCATAAACGGGTCGTTTGGGAGCTGCATGAGACGAATTGGCGATGCGAGCTCCTAGCCTTGGATGCGGTCATGGTTGGATCCTGCGATTGGCCTGAGATGCGTCGGTGGGCACGGGAGGCACACATTTCCGAAGTCTGGGGGCCACCGCGATCGGGCCTCAATGTAGTGCCGGACGTCGACAGCGCGGACGATCGCCTCTGGCCCGACGAGGCGGACGCCGATTGGGCTCAAGGCCGCCAGCCCCTGCGCGCCCTTGTCGACCTGCTTTCGAGGTGGCAAGGTTGTCCACCCGGTCTGCAGCTCGGCTGCGACCATATCGAGACATGTGGGCGGGAGGAGTACGGACGCATACAGCGCGCTGCTGTTGCGTTCTATGTACGCACTTTCGTGGATGTGTTTGAGCGGCTACCCATTCCACCCGTTCGCCGTCCACCACAGACACGGCCAAGCATGCGGTGGCGATCGGGAGTGCTCTCCATACGCCTCGGGCCCGCTTTGACATCATAGTGATCGAGACTAGAGTGTATTTTTATTTGCGTCAAAATTCATTCCGTTTATTCGCGTCGCCGTGCCGCCTGGGTTCGGCGTCGACGCGGCAGACGGAGTTTGTCCTTCGTCGTTCAACGTGCGCCGGTTGCAGAGGTTCAGTGCGCTCAGGCGAGTTGAAGGTATGTCCCACCACCGTCTGAGCGGGGGCAACGCGCTAACCAGTTGCCCAGGTTCGAGATGGGGGCCACTGCCTTGCGCGATGACGAGTTAGATTTCATCGAGTCCATGCGAGTGTCCGCCGAAATCCGCAAGATTAACGACGGCAGTCACGGTGCAATGTCGCGGGCTGCTCGCCGCGTAGAAGAATTGTACAGAGAGCGGTTCAGCGGCACGCTTCCTGGCGAGACCGAAGCGGAATTCCGTGCGAGGCGACAGATCAAGAAGAACGCGAGAAGACTAACTGCAGAAACTCAGGAGGCTCGCGATGCTCGATTGGCTAAGATAGGGCAAGTGAGTAGCTTTCGAATCTCGGATATGAGTGGACACTCAGGGGGAGCACTAGCGCATCTTGGGCATCTTCAAACGTCACAGTGCGAACTTCGCACGGGGACGCAAGTCAGCAGGGGCCGGTCCAGATGTCAGCTCCAGCAGTCCTCCTGCTCCTCTGGCTTCCCTGTCAAATCCGTACCGCGAGTTTCAGCAGAGTCAGCACCCCGCCAAACCTAAATTGCACCTCGACCCCTCCACCCCCCGCAACGTCGCCATGAGCAAGTACAATATGGAGCTCAAGCAGGCTTACGACCACCTGCCAGCTGAAGACCGCGCGCGATTCGCCGCTCAAGCCGAGACGAAGCGGGCGATATATGAAGGCGATCCTCAGCGTGAGCTACGCCGCGCAAAGTGAGTCCAGTGGACATCCCCGTGAGCTCATGCTGACGCACCTTGTTCGCAAGCACGCCGAAGAAATGCCTCATGTCGTTGAACGCACGACACAGACTTGGCAGCGCCAGTCGGGTTGGGTTGGTCTATGTATGTTAGGAGGACTGGACCAACATGGAGAGTTGGTTGGCACATAGTGAGTTCCCCGTTTTGTTCTTGCGACACTAGTCTGACCGGTGTAGCCCTGCAACGGGCAAGGACCGCTACGGGCTAACGTTCGAAGAACGCCTCGCTCGAGAGTTCGGAACGTCCACCACGTATATACGTTTGACATTCTCGAAGTGGCTGGGCGACATATTCGATGGTGCGTCCCACTTCTCCCTCGTCGATTCATCGCCGAGCTCATGGCCGTGTTGTAGCCCCAGTGCCTCCGGATGCGGCCATCGAACCTGCGACATCTCGTGCGGTGGACCAGTTATCCCCGAAGACAGTTGCCTCGGGGCGTCAGACTGCTACGAGCACGAACCTCCCCCCTCATGATGCAGTCCAGGCGATGCGCAGCCTCGCCGACTCCGTGTGCCGCTCGCCCGTGCACACATCTCGCACCTCGGATCCTTCTCGCCTTCTCCAAGATGACATGGATGTACCATCACCGAGCTGCGCTCGTGAGTACGCTCCAGCCCCATTGCGCTCTGCCCGTGTCGACCAACCAATCGACGGGCCACTAGATAGCGCGGGTACAAAGGAGGCTTGCGCGCCATCGCCTCCTCGAGCTGTGTTCACTCCCCCGCCGGCGTTTGTGAACGCTGACGATGACACTTCGGCCGTTGTACCGACTGCGGTCTCCCCTACACCACCCGCCTCACCTCTGCCGCCCATCAGGCCGCACCTTGTGCCTGCCAATGAGCGTTCGATAGGAAGTCCGTCACCCCCTCGTATGCTGGCCGCCTCCGATAGCGACACTGATTTCGACACGGACCGCGACCTACCTGCAACAGCTGCCAAAATTGTAGCGACGCTGGAGCGTCCCAAACCCGCGCCTGGCGCACATCTGGTGCCATAAGTGTGTGTGTTCGTACTCAGGTGCTATAGTATTGAAGGCTTTGACAGCATGCTCGCTCTACCCGAGCTGCTGCCTGGTGCACATGCCAAACGCAAGGCTCCCGCGAAGCCACGCAAGGGAGCGAAACGACCGTCTGTCGCTGGCGAAGGCGAGCCGGATGACTTCGGCGTGCACCTCAGGTGAGTCACGGCGCAGGTCTGGCATTGTGACGCTTCTCATTGGCTTCTAGCAAGGACCAGCCGCCCGCTGAAGAGAAGAGTACCGAGAAGAAGAAGTCGAAGACGGACGGTACACGGAAGAAGACACACACTAGCAATCAGCCGGCTGCTGCTGGCAGGAACGCCACAGCGAAAGAGAAGGCCCCTGGTGCGAAGAACGGTTCAAAGGCGGGGACAGCAAGTCAACCGCACGCCCCAGGTGCGGCGAAGAAGTCGTCGACTGCGAGTCGGGCCATCAAGAAGGCGCAGAATGCCCCCCAGCTCCATAAGGAGAACGACGCCCCAGTAGTTTCGCGCTCGGGGCGAGTCAGCGTGAGCACCGCGCGGAAGAACGGGGAGAGCCCGTGAGTCCGTTCATGAGCTTGTCAGTCTGTCCCAAACTGAGTCTTTGTTTGCAGCGACATGTGTGCCGCCAAGCGACTCCATTCAGCCAAACCCACTCTCAAGCGCAAGGATCGCGAAGACCACGCCCCGGATGCAGCGCAAATCCGCAAAAAGCGCAGATGATGACCGATGTCTCACGCGCTACATAGACACAACGCGAGCGATGTCATTTGGCTGGCCAATGTCTGTTCCGTTATGTAGTGTTCTATAGCCCAACCTATGTAAAAAGCACCGCAGATCACTGCATCCCACCGACGTTGCACGAGATACAACCGCCGAGAAACTCAACTCCACTCTCGGATCCCTTGGCACACTCGACCGAACATGCCCGGCCGGAGGGAGCACCATTTTTTATGCAGCGATTACGTTGCCGAAACCCCGAGAAAACGGCCTAGAATTTTGTGACTCCGTGTGGCCACTACGCAATCCTCTCGCCGCGTTGCACCGCCCCGACGCACAGAAAATAATTTGCACGTCCTCGCTTTCATCTCGACCACGACCATCCCTCCCTTGACCGGCATCCTGCCATCTTGCCCATTGCTCTGCTAGTCGTCGCACTTCGACTCGCCGCCACCGTATCCTTGCTTTATCCTCGTGACATCTATGTCCTCTGCAATTCCCGCGAGAAAGGTTGCCGGCAACAAGACCGGCCCCGTGCGTCGCCAGAGGGCCGCTCCTCCAAAAGAACCGAAGGCTGCTCGCGAAGAGTACTCGGACGCTCTGAGGGCCCGGTGTCGCAAGGACTGTCTACTTCGCAAGCCGGCGGATCTCGACCACTGCCCCGATTGCAACGAGCCCGGGAAGGTCGTTACCAGGGTGGCGTACACACCGAAGTATGCCGCAAAGTGGTTCTATAAGGTGTGACGTTTACAGCCACCTCTTTGAGTCACAACTGATCGCATGGCCTGGAAGTGCACGAATACCGTGCTCAATGTCCAAGGCAAACGAGTAAATTGCACCTTCTTCTCCGTGCCCAAGCAGCCCCCCGTTCCTGGCCCTCAACTCGCCGGCATCGAGGCTCAGCGCAAGGCCGACAACGCTGTTCGCGCAGCTGAGAAGGCCAAGCGCGCAGCCGAGAAGGCCAGACGCGAGGCAGAGGCTGACCTGGCCGATGCTGAGCTACAGCTAAAGGCTGTTGAGGCCACTCGCGCCGCTGCAATGGCAGAAGAGCAAGCCCAGACCGCCCTCGATGATCTTCGGGAGGGCGACAAGGCTGGGTGGGTCAAGAACTGCAAGAAGACCCCTCCTCCTCAGGTAAGCATTGATGCGCTGCATAGAAGAAGGTGCTCACGGACTTCCCGCCAGGCTTCGTCGTCGCGCGTGACCTTGGAGCTGGCTAATCAAGACTCGGCCAGTTCGTCGCGCACCTCAACGTCTCAGACCCAGCTGGACCATGACCGCGAAGTCGCCTTGGTTGTGCAAGCAAACTGGGACGCCGAGACGAACACCAGCCCAGAATCAAACCACACTTCGACATCCCTGAACGATGACCAACCTCGGCAGGCCGGCGCTGGGCAGTCAACTGAGCCTCCTATGCGAGCGGGGCAGAACTCCGATGTATGTTCGCACGTGCCTGTCCTCTCGAACGCAGATCTGACATCCATCAACAGCCTTCGAATCGCATGCGCCACGCGGCAAGGCTTCAACAACAGGCGGTAAGACATTCGTTGCCGTTGGATCGGTATATACTCAGCTTTGACCAGGCTGACTGGCTCGGAGAGCGAACCATCGTCTCTCGCGATACCAGCAAGGTGAGTATGCATCGACGACTTCTCATGTCATTTTGTCTGAGCTGAGCTTTACATGAGATCGCTGTGTCGGCGAGCTCGTCGCCTATCGCCACGCCGACGCCGGCGGCTCGCGCACGCAACCTCCGCCCCTTCCCAGTCGACTTTGCAGCTGGCCAGAAGTCTTCTGCACCGCAGCCGAACGCATCTCGGCCCGCCAGAGGCATCGATCATATAGCCCAAGTCGAGGGTAACTTCAAGGTCAGTGCGGTTAGGAATGCAGTGCACGCTGGAACTCACACGGGCCACAGATGACACCCATTAAGAAGACTCCCACCAAGAAGACGGCCGCGCGTTGCACGGAGACGCCTCCTCCTAGTACTCAAGTACGCACTCTGCTCTTCGCGCCCCGTCGCCCAGCGTAGACTGACATGTAATACAGCCCCGTCGCACCTCCCACACGACTGACAAACATGCGGGCTCCACGTCGACTACTCATGGAAGCCCTCCGCCGAGTACTCAGGTAAGCAGCGCGGCCATAGTCCCGCTTGGATGCGAGCTAACTCTAACCTATCACAGCCGCGTCATGGCAGCACCCTGGTCAAGAGGCGTCACCGCTCTGCTTCTGTCACCAGCGTGATCTCTATCAGTTCTGACGACACTCCGCCGCCCAGCAAGCGCCAACGTCAGCGCGTCGACAACCAACAAGTGAAGGAGGAGGCCGAGGAGGTGGTGGATCTAACCGGGAGAACGGACAGGGGCAAGCACATGGACAATCGTGAGTCTACACGAGTCTCTATCCCCAAGCGACGCCCCCTTCCGAAGCCGGTGCGGACCGCCAAGATGTCGCCCGTTGCTGGGACACGGCACGCAGCCGAGGCCACGAACCCCCTTGTCCTTCCCCCGTCCGATCCCCCGTCCAGCCCGACGCGTGAGTCATCTTTGGAATCAAGCAACAAAGAGAACCACGTATGTTGCAAGGCATGCCCGCCGTCCCATACCCCGTCTCCAACCGGTGAAGGGTTCAAAGCCGACAGAGGCGCGCCTGCTGCGCTTCAGCAGTGCCGCGATGCTGGACCTTCCACCGGCAGACGCCCTCCGCTCTCCCTGCCCAACGAAGATACGTCGTACAGCATCTCTCCTCGGTCACGGTCATCTCGCGGTGTCTTGGTTGAACGGAAGGACGCCAGCAAGGCACCCTGGGAGAGCAGCGAGGACGACGAACCTGTCGATGTCGGTGCACAACGCGACCGCGAACGATCACCCACCGCGTCCCAGACCAGAGCTGAAGACGGACACTCCTCGGACCGCGAGGGCAACGTCGACAATGAACCAGATGGCGGGCGCGGAGATCGGGAGACTGACGCGCTTGAGAGTGCTGTCGACGTGTTTTCGGACCGAGACGCGGACGATGTGGGCAGCGTCTACGAGACTGAGAGCTCGGCCGAGCACGACTATCTCGACCACGACGACGGACCATCAAGGCTGGTCGAGCAGTCCGTGGACGCCGCGGTGAAGAAGCCATGGACGCATGACTTCGACGATGTTGAGGCATGGTACTGCACCGTGTTCTTATGGATAGTGGTGAGTACCTGCAGTTCGCGCCACTGATGTATATCACTGACATGTCTCCCGCAATGCCACAGACGGACGCACGCCCCCGTGAAGTCCTCCTTTCCATGAACGTGGGCGAGACCCGTGTTCAACTGTCCGATCGACCGACCATCTACACTGCCTTGGGAGGTATACGCGTCCGTACCTGGCTGGTATGGGACTTCGCATCATCGACCTGGATAGAGCAAGACTTCTCCGCACCGTTGTCTGTCTCCGAGTTCGACCAGCACACCCTCCTCATACGCCTCCCGGGTGTGCGGCGTTGTGTCGAGTTCGGCAGGGCGATGGCGTATGCACAGGAACCGTTGTGGCCGGCGTGTACCAACGACAACGAGGTCGTAGATGCCCCGCGCGAGGACGGCAAGGACCACGACGATGACGACAGTGCCGAAGCCGCAGGCCATGCGCAGGTCACAACCCCCGTTCCGGCCTCGAAACCGAGTCGCAAGGGCAAGGAAGTTGCTCGCGACTGAGCATCCCGTCGCGACGCCGTGTTCCTTGTCAGTGCACACCGAAAATCGTCTCGTGAAGTACTTTTCATCTTTCCATTGCCTTGGTACAGTCTTTGCGATTTTCGTTCGTTTGCTTCCCCTTCCCGGCTGTGCTGGTCGACGTTCATATGTTTCCTTCTGGCCTGGCGGCTGCGTCGCCCTCCTCTTGCTTTGATCCTCCGGCTTCACATATTGCTTTTCGTCCCTTGTGCCGGCTGCGCCGGCGACTGACCAACCCCCAAAACCGCATGCCCAACAACCATATCGCGCCTTAGATTCGTCTGGGTGGTTACGTATGCGGACGTTACGTATAGTTTTCGTAATGACCATAGAGTTCTTCTTCTCCTGCCCTCGCGATCCCAACTCAGCTACGCCATTCTATGTCGCATCCTCTTCTGATTGGTGTGTACCTGTCGCCTACTGACCTGATAGCTTGCAGCTGGTTCCGGGGGATAGTCAGGTGCGTGGATAGTCAGGTGCGTACCTTCGCGAGGTCAGGATTCTCACTGACTACGTCAGTTCCAGGAGCGCGTTGGGGAAGTGACGATGCATCGGATGCATAACCGGATCGAGCGGACAAGCCTTCGGCGACATATCGGTACGTCATTTGATGCGCTCCTGCTTCTGTAACCTCGTTCTGATGGTTATCGCCTCTTCTACCCCATTCACGTTGTTCGACTGCGCGCGCTGGCATGGCTGCCTTGTATACATTTTGTGCGACCTGCTGACCTGTTTTGTTTCTTGTGTTTGTGTTCGCTTCTAATGTCCCGTCTGATGCTTCTCGTACCTTACTTGTACTTTGTGGATACCTTACTTGTACTGCGTGGATACGTGGCTTGTACTTCGTACCCGCGCAATATGATGGATGCATCATACTTGCCATATGCGGTGGTGCATCCGGTCGGCGGTGAGCCACCATGATGGATGCATCCACCCAACTGAAGCTGCTCCGTTGACGAAGCCAGTGAGTCATCGTCGCTGGCCTTCGAGTGCTCGATATGCTGACACGCTCCCCGGCCGGTCAGTCGAGGCCCTCCACCGTGTGCTGTCGGCGAGAGGACACGGGGCGTGCAGCGGGATGAGCGAACGCGCACTGCGCAATTGGACATGCGTGAACACGCAGCAGCGGCATACAATGTTGGCTGGACGACATACCTTCGGATATCGGCACTGTCCTCCGCGCAGGCTCGCGCGAGTCGGGTGCTCATAGCATCTCGACGAACCGGCAGGGTTGTGAGGGGTAGAGTGGCTTCGAGATTCGCAACGCTGGTCCCGAGGCTGACGTGCCTTCGCCTTCAGATGATGCTCCTGGGGCGCGGGAAGGGTGCCAACTGTTCACCGGGGCTAGAGAAGCCAGCGCGAGCTGAGGGAGTTCTAGGTACATTTCAAGTGAGCTCGCGCGTCCAATGCCACCTCGGACGGGAGTAACGCCACGTCGTCTCNGAGTTCTAGGTACATTTCAAGTGAGCTCGCGCGTCCAATGCCACCTCGGACGGGAGTAACGCCACGTCGTCTCAAGCAGAAGAGCCGCAGCCTGCCCACCAGATGTCTCGACAACAACTCCAGCCACCCAGTACACGCGCAGAGCATACGAGTAGCCGCAAACTTACCTGGGTGTGTCTTCTACCGATTCTACTTTCCCGCCTGTTGCGCCCGTCCAATGATCGTCGCGGCGGGGCTGCGTCCAATACTTTCCAGCACGTCAGGACGTCCCCGGCCCAGCCCACTGCAGAAGCAGTCTTGGCTATGAGACTTACCACTGAGCCGCTCCCGCACCCCCACGTCTCCCTGCGCCAGCCGCAGCGCGCCTCCTCCGATGTCGAGTATTCTTGGGGTTCTCGGGGAGTGTGCATGTGCCCAGAGTGCACCGAGGGTTAGTTGACGGGTTTCCCTGTGCAGATAGGACGGACGAGCAGCGTGGCGGCAGGAAGCAAGAGACGAGCGCCATAGGCGCACGTCCACTCTGTCTTCGGAATCGCAGGTCTTCGCGCGCACGCCTGCGTCTCTCCAGCTCCATTCTTACAGCTCTTTGCGAAAACAATGACATTTGAGCTCCGACTACGCGCGCGCGCAAACGACGCGATTAATTCCAATAAATCGTTTAATTCGGTGGCCTCTCGTGTGCTTTGTAGCTACGTCTGTAGTGCTCGCAGCGGGCTCAAATTACACGCACATGTTGCGCCCTATTGGATCTACGTGTGCAGCAAGTTCGGAACGATTCAGACAAGAACTGAGGGAGCTGTACGCGGACGAAGCCCGCCGCGCACCGCGGCTGTGAGCCTGTGCCACCTCAAGCTTGCTTTCGCCCTCGCCCTCGACGCCGCTGTCTCCTCAAGCACACGGATTCCTCCCTCGTACTGCATGACGAACAGGAAGATCAGTGCAGATCTCAAGCAGCGTGCGCTCGCGCTCACGGCCGTCACCTGGGACATCAAGAAGATCGCTTTCGCCCTCGGGGTCTCCGAGAGCAGCATCCAGCGTTGGGTGAAGCAAGAGAAGCATACCGGCCACCTTAAGGATTCCTCACCACTTCGAGGAAGGCCTCGTCTCTTGCATGGAGAAGCTCTCCAGTACGTCTTCGATATACTATGTGCCCACCCTTCCATGTACTTGGACGAGATCACCTCGCGCCTGGAGGAGAACTTCGACCTTTCCATCTCTGTCTCCGCTCTACATCGCACCCTCGATGCTCTGGGATACTCGCGCAAGAAGCTTCGCAAGATACCTGCCCAGCGCGATGAGTTCACTCGCGAGCAGTGGAAGGCATGGGTCTTCGCGAACTTCATTGGCGAGCAACTCGTCTTCGCCGATGAGTCCAGCAAAGACGATCGAACATCCCTCCGGAACTACGGCCGTGCCATGGCTGGTCAACGTGCATGTGAAGTAGTCTCCTTCAAGCACGGTGTACGCTACAGCATCCTCCCCGCCCTGTCCATCAACGGATTCCTCACGGTGCGTCTTGTGCGAGGCTCGGTGGATGGTCTGGAGTTCTATGACTGGGTTGTCAATGATCTGGTGAGCCTCTTTGTTTGTCTGGCATTCCCGGACGATTCTTAGACAGCGTTGTCTCCACCAGCTCCCGCGTATGAACCCGTACCCTGGGCCGAACAGCGTCCTGATCATTGACAACTGCAAGACGCACAAACATCCATTCATCCGTCAGGCTGTTGAGGCTGTAGGTGTGTATAGCCCACTGTTCCGAGTCCTCCAGCCGCACATTCCCGCTCATGTCTCCGCAGGTTCATTGCTCATTTTCCTGCCGCCATATTCACCGGACTTGAACCCCATTGAGGAAGCATTCAGTTGCAGTATGTTGTTAAGCTATTCCCCAACTATGCGGTCCTCCTGACCTAGTTCGCAGTCAAGTATCGTCTACGCCGTGAACGGTTCCAGGCATCCGAGTACGACGTGCCTGAGATCAAGCTGATGGAGGAGTGCATGGCCGCCGTCACGGCAGAGAAGGCTCGCGGGTGGTACGCTCACAGCGGGTATCGCATCTTGTATTAGATCAATGGCCTATGGTACGGGTGGATTAGATGGTGGAGACTACACAAAGGAGCGACATTTGAAAGAATGAACACGCGGCATATGCACACGTCTAAGAGTTATCAATAGCGAGGAACATTAGAAGGGCCAGCTTGAGAATACGCGTACGGGTTCTGCTGCGGGGTATAACCATTGTAGTGATGGGTCTGAATGGGATAAGAGCTCTGCGCGCCAGTTCCTCCACCCGCCGCGGGGCCAGGATAACCGTAGGGCGCATTGGGAGGGGCGCCGGGGTGCGGCGCGCTGAAGGAGGATGCTGGCGGGGCGAAGTGTCCGTGCATGGATGACATCCCTGGATGGCTAGGAAAAGACGCAGGAGGGGGCTGGAAATGATGACCGTACTGGCTGTTGACAGGCGCAGAAGGAGCGGAAAAATAACCATGATTCATGGCTTGAACCTGATGTGGAAGCGCTAGAGCATACTCGGCCTTGAAGAGGGCGCAGTATGACGGGAGCTTATGATAGCTAGCGCGAGCCTAGTCGTGATAAGGTTGGGTCAATCTGCAATGCAAAACGGAACATGACAGCGGCTCACCTTCTCAATCTCGAGCGCCCATACTTGTATGCGTGTACTGTCAAGGTGGAAGTGCAACTGACGGTCCATGTCAACAACACAGCGGAGCTTCCGATGGTAAGGACAGGTGTCCTCCTCGTATAAGCCCGTGAGAGCCTTGATGATGGACTCCAGCTTGCTCATAGACGTCGTACTAGTCTTTAAACAGACCACATTGTAAGCGAGCAATCAAGGCGGGATGCCACACGGTACGTACACTCTTCCTGGCCTTCTTCTTGGCTGGGCTGCTGTCCGTGTCCTCCGAGTGGTCTGGTGGCATGTTCCAACCGAAGTTGGTCGGCGGCATGTAACCGTAGTTGGTCGGTGCTGGCATATGGCTGAATTGCGCGCCTGCATTGTGTCCACCCATCCAAGTCGGCCCGGGGGGAGGGGGGAAAGCTAACGGACCCGCCGTATGATGAGGCCGCGCGATAGCAACGTGAGACTCGAACCCACGGCCGCCGCTGTAGGGCGAGTCGGCGGCCGCGCCGGAGTGCATTCCCATTCCCATGACAGATGGAGCGGCACCGTAGGGATCATACTATAGGACATACAGTCTAGTCGTCAGTACAGATCACAGCAATACTGATTGCCACGCACCATTGGAGGAAACTCGTGACGCACCGGCTCCGGGGGCACTACACTGAGTAGGAAGCGACCTGCGCCGTTCGTCTCCTTGACGCCGTTCTCGATGAAGTCCTTGAACGCCGCTTCAGTTGTCAATGGAAGCCAAGCGGAGGGCTTCGTCTTCGTGCTGGCATTAGCCGGAAACAGACGCCAACGGAGCGAATGGATGGCGAGGTTCTCCTTCAACGTGGAGGTACATCGTGAGAGTTCGCGGAGGAGACTGGACCATGTAGTCTCCTGCGTGATGGTGATGGGTCCCGTGTATGGAGACTCCGGAGTTTCCAGCCTCATATGGGCACGAGGCGTCTTCTGCACCATCCGAGGAGGTTGCTCGACGGAGACCCACGCCAGGACGGAGAACTGCGTGATGGGCCGCTCAGTCGCTTTTGCAAGAGGCGGGCGGCCCCTGCCCCGAGCTGGTTTGGCGTCCAGCTGGTTGAACGTGATGGGCGCAGTGACATCGAAGAAGTGCAACTCACAGGCCGCCACATCATCAACCTTCGCAGATGATGAAAGTCCGACCCGCTTAGATGCCGGCTTCGCAGAGGGTTTCGAGGTGACGCGGGCCTTCTTCTCAGGCGAGGCATTGGAAGATGTACCGCCCAGCTTGCCAGGTTGGCGTCGAGGGCCTGCACGAGCCTTCCCTTTCGCCGCAGCCTTCTTCCCAGCAAGTGTAGTGGCCTGCTTCGAGATCTTCGCAGCGAGGAGGCGCTTCTTGGGCGAGGCTTTCAATCGCAGTGGAACCTTCGACCCAACAGAAGACAGCGGCGGAGTCTTCTTCTGTGGACTGAGCTGAGAGGCGGCGGGGATCTTGATCTTGAGCGGCGGACTCTGGAGGCTCTTGATGATAGCAGCTCCAGTTGGTGGGAATTCAGCGTCCGTGTCCTCTTCTGCATGGGAAGAATCAATATATGACGTGATGATGAGAGTCCGCCGAGTACTCACCTTCAGAGCTCGACAAGGCCTGAGAGTCGTGCTCCTCATACTTCACCTCTATCACCTTCTCAGCCTCAGCCTCAGCCTGCCAATCCGACCCGGTCTCCCAAGAGTAATGAGGCTCGTACTCGAAGGCGGTCCGCTGCGACTGCGCAATATCGCCGTGGGACGAAGCCTTTCCAGAGTGCTCCGAGTCAGAAGCCGGGTCTTCTCCGAGTCCGTGGTTGTCAGAGGCCTCCTCCTCGCCGTCGCTGCCTGCAGCATTGGATGCTATGCTGGACCGAGTCTTGGCCACCATGGCAAGCGTTGGTTCGATGCCTTGAAGCGAGTGTGAGGAGACAGTGGTGCCGAGGGCGAGGGCGAAAGCAAGCACGAGGAGACGCAGCGATGCGCCGCGGGCTTCGTCCGCGTACAGCTCCCTCAATTCTTGTCCGAATCGGTCCAAACTCACTGCACACGTAGATCCGATAGGGCGCAACATACGCATGTATTTTGTGCCCGCTGCGAGCACTACAGACGTAGCTACGAAGCACACGAGAGGCCACCGAATTAAACGATTTATTGGAATTAATCGCGTCGTTTGCGCGCGCGCGTAGTCGGAGCTCAAATGTCATTGTTTTCGCAAAGAGCTGTACCACGCGTTCTGCAAGTAGAACATTCGGCATTGAGTGCTTCCCTCTAATTTCTTGATCTCCGTTGCTCTGATATCAGCTAGAATCGTAAAAGGCAAGCTTAGCGCCAATAAGTCGTCCCGGCCATGGACCATTTGCTAGGATTACCCCCCGAGACCGTATCCACGATACTGTCATATCTCACCGATGCCCTTGGATATCAACCTGATCGTCGGTCGCCGGCGCGAGTCGCGAGGACATGTCGCCAGCTCTGGAGCCCAGCTGTTGCCGTTCTGTGGCGGGATCTCCCTGCATTCACCCCACTCCTATCGACTCTTCCTATCGATTTATATTTTTTGAAACCCATGCGTCAGGAGAGGGGGTATTTGAGTGCACGGACTGCAGAGGATGCAACGGTCGGTCGGGAAGAAGTGGTATGTAATGCTCCCTTCTCGACACGCGGCGCAGGAACTTACACGCGGCAACTAGCAACTGAGACGCAATCCAAAACTGCACGAATTCGATCGCTGGAGAGCATATGCGTACCATATCGATGTTGTTGGAGTAGTTTCTCGGTACTGGACGCTCCCGCCGCGATTGGCCCGGCTCTCCTTCTCCCTTGAGGCCTGGACATCGCTCACGCGTTACGGCCCCATTCCCCTGATACCGAATGTGCGTCGTCTGTCTCTCAGCGGGTCCGAGACTCAGTACGTCTCGCCAAATACTCTTCTCTCTCCGCTCGGAAAACATCTCGTCCGTCTTCAACTATACGGCGAGAAACGGACTTTCCGGAGATACTTCGCCGGATCGCAGTGTGTGCTCCTCAACTGGACGAACTCGTCATTGTGGAGGAACCGGACAGTGTCCCATCTCACAGTGCGCACGTCGCAGGAATCGACGGGTCGCTTCCGGCCTGTCTTCGGAGACTGTTCTGCCTGCGTGCGCTGCGCATCAAAGGTACCCCCGTGTCCGCCACCACTCTCCGGACCATTGGTTCGATCTGCTCCCTCGAGTACCTCTGCATAGAGCTGTCTTCGTCTCATGTGCAAGCAGACACTCACGAGTTGCTTTCAGCCTGTCTTTTTGCATTACCGCGCCTGCGCGTGCTGCAGATCAAGAGCATGCTCATACTACCTCGCACACTCTTGACCATCGGATCTCTTCGCTTTCTCGAGTACCTCGGGATAGAGGTATCGTCGATCACCTACTCTTCGCCCTACCTGTGCAGCAGGTACCGTGGCACGTTCCCGTCCATCAAGGAACTGTGCGTCCGCATCGACGACCTCAACTGGGTCACCGCGTTCCTTGCTCACATATCCTCCCCCTTTCTAGAGTGCGTCCGCACCATATATTGCGGACCCCTCATCCCTCCCGGCGGCGTCGACCACCTGTTCTTCGCAATTGCCCACCACGACTCGCGCCTCGCCTTCGGACGATTGATGATCGACTGCGTACGCCTGCAGCCCACTTGCGACCTATCTTCAGCTCTCCGCCCGCTCCTCACTCTCCCGTCATTGGTCGTCTTGTCTTTGGTCGGATGGACGTCCATCATCGTAGACGACCACACGCTCGACGCCATGTCTCGGGCATGGCCGCAGCTCGTGAACCTCACCCTCGGCTACTTCCCCGGACGGCCGCATCCCGAGCCCGGTGAATACTGGCACGTCGCTCCCAAAGCGACGCTAGCGGGCCTCGCACCACTCGCACGTCGCTGCCCTTCGCTCCAGCAGATCAGCGTGGCGATCAACACCGACGTCGGCATACCCGTGCACGGCCCGCCCCAGCGACCGCTGCGTCCTCCGGCGTCCCAGATGCTTGTGCTGCACGTCGGCTGGTCCGGGCCTCCGCGCGATCCCGTACGAACTGCGGCATTCTTGTCAGAGTTGTTTCCGCGGTTGCTCACCGCGGAGATCTATCCTAAGATCGGTGCGCAGCATGACGAGACGGTCAGAGGATGGCGGCACGTCCTGGACCTCGTACACAGGTTCAAGCTCATCCGGAATCAGGAGAGAAACTGGGTCATTGAACAGTCGAGACGTACTTCCTTCCGCGGGTCAGGCTCTTGATCGGTTCGCGCTCGGTATCTCTGTGCCCACGATTTCTTGGAGTCACCCTTCTTGCGACCTCCTGTATGGCGTCTTGTACCTCTTCTTGATCGCCACGAAAGACCACCGACTTGATTCAGTTATTCGCCCTGATGATGCCTCGATTCGTGCCCCGCCGGGTTCCCCCTCCGAAGGATTCCTACTTGAATGTCCCAGGACCCTCCTTCAATGCACCCATCCTCGACTTGCCTACGCACCTTCGTCCCCTCGCAGCCTCGCTCCTTGCCTCAAAAGCGAAAACACGCCCTTCTGCTGTACTTACTTTCGGCATTGATACTTGCCAATGAACGCGCACTCAGGAACCAGCACCTGTCACATCCGATGCGGTTTTGGTACAGTCCATGGCAATATGGCCCCTTCTTGGTATCGCAGCGCGAGCGCGTGGTAGACTGTGAAGGCAGGCCGCGAATAAATCAGTAATGGGACCACATCGCTACACGCATGGGCGGGCATAAACAACCATGCGTTCTACTGCGGTCGGATAGCTGTACCTCGGAACGCTGCTCTAAGGCGCGCCGAAGGCGACAGGAAGCCCATCAGTGCACACTGCACAGAAAGGGAGGACGCTGGCCGACGTGCATACGCAGCCTGAGGACGACATGCACAATTCGTGCAGCAGCGAGCACGTCGGAAGTGCCCGCGTGGATCTCAACGTCCGCCAACTTTTTACAGTCAACGCTCCAAGTTCTATGCCAGTATGCGACACTGCCTCGACCATTGGTCGTCGGGTTCTCGTATGATGGCACGGGCGATCTCGTTCTCCGTGAGCAGGTCGTACTACTGTGAGTGTGAGTTCTCTCTGGTCCACTCGTAGATGTCTCACTGCTGACGAATGTCTCCGTTCTCGTCTAGCGATGCTCACGACGAAACACGATGGCTCAGCTCTTTGCGATGTTTGGCAAGCCCACTACGGAGACGCTGCAGGCGCAAAACGGGACTACACACTTACGTCCATGATCTTCGACACGGTTCTACACCGGTGCGCCGGCGTGACATTTGCGGCCTCGACGCGACAAGACTCGCGCCAAGCTTGAACCATTCGTGGGCGAGCACGGACTGCGCAAGCTATCGGCGCGACGACCGATGTGCTGATGGACATTTATTTCTACGACCTGGAGGCTGGACGCGGAGCGCTATGCGCGCTGGTGCGGACTGCATAAGTACTTAGTAGGCTCGTGTGTTCCTCTGACTACTCTATTCCAGCTGCTCATCTGAAGTCATTCTTCCAGTAGCCTGTTTCGCGATCTGAAGCCAACGCGCAGACTACTTGCAATGCCTCCGCCGCCCGGGACACGCTCCACGCAATCCAGCACTACAGCTCCTCCCGAGCACCGTCCGAGTCTCCGATTCGGACGGTATTAGGACGTCAAGCGTTCAGAATGTCGTATGTACTACTTATCCCACTGATATCCATAAGTTTCCCAGCTCCTACACCCCGCTGCGTGCAACTGCCCGTGTGCTCGGACAGAGACTGTCTTCAGTAATGGGGAACAGTGCGCAACAGGAAGCTTACACCAATCAGCCTCAGGTACTCGGGGCGTTCCACGCGAAGGTTGACAAGTCCGGCGTTGACCGAACGTTGTGCACAGACGTTGCCTTGTAGCATCGCCGGCGTGCCGTGCCAGACGCGCTCAAAAGGACGCCTGCAGACGTGTCAGTTGATGCCTTGGGCAAGACGCGTAGTCCAACGTTCACACAGTAGCGAATGGAGACCAAAAGAAATGGAATAGACGTACACCCGAACTTAGTATCAGCTCTACAACGGTACTATACTCTTGTACACGTACAATACAACCGGAAAATCGTGATCACGACGTCACAAAAGCCCGCACGATCCACACAGGCCATCACGCACGCCCACCGCGACCCTAGTCGGTCAACCGCAGACAGTAGTCCGGATTGCCCTTCGGGTTCAGCGCCCATGTCGGGAACGGTGTCGCCTTGCCCGACGCACCCCCAACGGCGA